>JANBSE010000430.1:0-10357 GCA_027578475.1 Coemansia sp. RSA 2607
AAGTATCGAGAGTCTTTGCCTCGACCGTCAAGTGCGAGTAGTGGTCAAAGGCAGTCGCAGGGGTCTAATGGAAGAGGTAGGAGCCGATCAAATGATAATGAAGGCGTCTCAGGAAGCTGGGATCGGATGTTCAATACCATTGGTGGCGAGATTGGACGTGGAATGGATCACATAGCCGAAGGATTGTCAAACGCATTTGAGGCTCGGCCCAGTTCTGCTCAGAGGCAGCATTACCAACAGCCAAGTTTCTTTCAGCCACCACCACCCCCTACACCGCCTTATCCTCCGCAGCCACCGCAACAACAGTTCCAGTTTGAGTCACAAAATCGGAATTCATCTCAACAGTCGCAGCAAGGGTTCAGAAGCCAGGGTCAAAGCCAGGGTCATAGCAGCAGCACAAGTAGCGAAAACTACGGTTTCAACTTTAGCAGCGACAGTGGTAATCGCAGCGCAGGTGGTAACTCATTTAACCAGCCGTATCACCATAGCTGGCAGACACAGTCGCGGTCGCAGTCGCATACCCATAACAGCTCACATTCCGATGGCCCTGGTCCGCGGGGAACCAGAAATGAATCACAACAAAACCAGCAGCATTCATCCTCAACTGCAGATGTTCCTGACCTTCGCGAATTGGTCCGCAGCAGCAAGGATATTAAGACTCTTAGTGTCAAGACACTCAAAGCACTGCTGGTTAAAAATCATATCGACCATGCTGGCATAGTCGAGAAGCAAGAGCTTGTTCAAAAGGTTGAGCGGCTTGTCGCTAATGTTAAACTAGAAATGGAGCAAGAAAGAGCTGCCGAGGCAGACACAGAAGCTTCACAGACACACTCAAACGGACCGACATCCAATATAAGCAGCGGACCGGACGATAACCTTTGCAAAATCTGCTGGGACGCAGCTACAAATGTTGTGTTTACACCATGTGGGCATCTGTGTACCTGCCTCGAATGCACCGAGACTATCATGAGACAGGAACGGCGCGAGTGTCCAATATGTCGCGAGTTTATACGGGACTACATTCGTGTTTTCCGAGCGTAAGCCTGCCACAACTTTTTTATACGCAATCACGTGTGTACAAATGGGCAAAATAATGTTTTTTTTCGGTGCTTTTTCAACACAGAAACGATTGACTTGCCCTTTTCTTCTCTTCTTTTCTCTTGCAAAACTGTCGTCCTTGTTATTCTTGAAGTATCTCTCTAATATCGTTGTTCTTGTTCTTCTCAGCGTCTTTTCTGTTATTTATTTTTACCTGCGTTTGTTGTCAGTGCGTGAAATTTCGTTTCTTATTCGCCGTTTATAGAGCTCCGTTTATATTTACTTGTATTTCTGCGCGCCCCGGTTCTGCCACCAAGACGTGGCAACGGCAAAACATCACATACATCGGCCGTCTAAAAAAGTTGCGTCTACAGTGGTGTTTGTAGTTTAGGCGCTTGTGGACGACAGCAGGTGCTATGGCAGTCAACAAACCCCTGCCAGCGACGCCTGGTATAAGCGCAGACGAGCGTTTGCTTTTTGCCGAGCGGCCTTCGACTGCAAGACACAAATCCAACAAGTACGAAACAAATGAGCGCCCAAAGAGATTTACGGTATGTACATTTTCCCCATTTTCATTACTGTTCCAGTATTGCGCACATTATAGTGCCAAAAAACTTTGCATTTTGTACTTGGGAACTTCATTATTACCGTAGTTTCTGTTGCACGACCCTGTTGCATTTTTGGTTTACAATGCACTTGTTTCTTTGTAAGCTCTACTGTTTATTTTTGCAATCGCCATTCTCGATTTCCGACAAATTCTCTGCAAAGGCGCTATGAGCATTTTCTAATGCGGGTATCCAAGCAACATCAAAGAACTGCTAAATTACTGCATCCAAGAAGATGACCCATCTGGCTGCTTTCCTGTTCTGCATTGCAGCATGTTGCATCAAATGGCGAATCAGCAGGTCAGAATGCAACAAATGTCAAACAAGAGATAGAGAGGTTGCGATTCAGAAAAAACAAAACCATATTTAGGTTATAGACATTATTATCAGATATTGATTAATGAATGTACTGTGAGCTGCTCTTTCTGCCAAAGTAACAGAACGAACAGCTCACAGTACCGGGTAATTGTGCATGCATGTATCTATTTTTATCCGCTGTCGGTACCATTATCACTAACTACAAACAGTCCGGACCGTATACACAATACCGCTTTGATCTTATGTGATTAGGTGGCGCTAAAAGTCGACACGGAAATGTATGCCAAACAATACAAAGCGCGAGATAAAGAGGCGGCGACAGGCAAAGATACACCACGATCCAGTGCCAAAAAGACCAAGCATCCGCCAGTACAGCCTAGCTACTACAATTCACGACTGGCGCCTCTACGTAGCAATTCGTCATTGCCGCTGCCGATGGCCTATCATGGCGAGTATCAGGGTGTCCCGATCCTTGACAGCGTAGCTACTACGCCAGTATTGACAAAAAGACGAACTAACGCAGAAAACGAATTTGAATCAGAAGCAGTATTGAGTGCTGGCTTGCAGTCTGCAACTTTGGAGGCTCCCAAAAAGCCGAAGGAGCGCAGTCACCAGGTCGAATCTGAGCGCGAGTTGGATCCTGAATATGAGCACTGGCCGAGGCACCAGTCTGAGCCAGAGTCTGTGCCAAACGCTCAATCTAAAAGACAATCGAGGCGCAAATCAAAGATTCAAACCGAAGGGTCTGCTGATGGTCTTTCAAAACGCCCTTCAACTAGCCACGAAAAAAGTCGCAAGTCGTCTAAAAACAAGCGTAGCAGCAAGTACAAGTCGCGGTCAGCAGTTGAAACCGTTATTCCAGAGCTGCCTGTTTTGAAAGCGTCACCTATATCGGTAGTCGAGACAAGTGAGACAACAATACCTGACGAAAGTGTAGATGTGATTGCGTTAGTCGACGGTGATGGTGATGTTGCTGCTGAGCATACCATAGCCACCAGCAGTCTACCAGACCACTCTGGTCTGGCTGTGGCATACTCTGAGCCAACTGATGTAAAGGAGTCAGCAGAGCTACCTACACCTCCACTGTCTACAGAAGCGAGGTCATCTACAGCAGTTCCACTTGTAGAGCAGAGAGTGGTCAAACCTAGACCACTGACTGCATTATCCGAATCTCCGAAGCCAAGGGCGCGTCCGCAGACAGTCAACCTGGCGTCAGAGCCTGCAAAAATAAAAAGCCGGCCGGAGACTGCTGGTCCTACCGTCAATGTTTCCACGTCAAAGCCAAAGACGCGGCCAGAAACTATTACGCAGATGACAGCGATCGATGGATCTAAAACACGGCCTGTAACAACTGGTCAACTAAATGATCAGACTGATAGACGGCCCGCTACATCCAAAAGTCAACGCAAGTCTAGATCGCGGCCAACTACATCGCAGATTCCACAGAGACCACGTACAGCGATGCAGCATGGTCGCGACAGACCCCAGAGTGAATGGCGCGATATACACGTGCAATCACTGTCAAGAGTTGACTCTATACTGCGTGCAGCAGTTGGTCTCGATTCCCGGATAGGCTCTAGAGGTTCTACTAGCAGTAGCAGGCGGTCTACATATGTCGCCGATACCACGGAACCTGTTCCAACAAGCAACGGGCTTGGCATTACTATTCCTAGGGGTCTGCCTGGATCTCAGCATCGCCCTGAAACAGCATATGCCTATATGGCAACCTCGCTGAAGCAGCGTTCAGAACCACTGTCCGGTTCTATTGAGCTGAACATGGGTTCTATAAGCCATAGCTTTCAGGATAACTCTTTATCGGGCGGACAGCGACCGCGTACAACGGGAGCCGCCACTGATTCTTTGGCAATGTCTCAGCGGAGTTCCAGCAGGAAAGAGAATCGGCGAGGGAACTCTATGTATACCGACGGACAGAGGAAACAGAGACAGCGACCAGCGACCAGCCACAGTGGTCGCCAGCATATGTCCATGTACAACCCTGCAACACGGCAGATACAACTTTCTCGAGATGAAGATCGGCGCTCGCGTTTGTTTGCTGAATATGAAAAGCTCGTAGGAAGCAAGAGCGAGTCTCATGACGATGATGACGACGATGACATTCACGCTTACGGCAGGCAAAGTACATCACGTCCTACGACGACAAAGTCGTCCAAGCTGGCAATGTCGGACGACTCACTCGATTCCGATGAGACAGATGCAACACCAAAAGTCAGTCTTGACAACATTGCTGAAGAAGAGGAATGTGCTAACGAAGAGCAGGACGTGGATCAAGACGGTCACACTGATTTAGCACCATCATCGTCTGCGGAGCTTTCTGAAGCAACTTTTAGCAGGAATTCAAACGAAGATGTTTTCACCGGTAGACGTGCGTTGGACCAGCAGTATAGGCCAAGGCCGTCGTCGGTCTATGCCAAAACTAGTCCGTCTTTGTTGAATGAGCGGGAGCTTGTGCGGCGGCCATCCTTGCGACGGGGCCGTCACGCATACTCGACGTCGCTAGACTCTCAAGACGACGTATTTTCAAAACAGCAGAGCCAGAAGCGGTGGACCCAGATGCTTAACAAGAACCAGCATCTGTTTGATATTCAGGCTGTTGTTGCTGCGGGTGCGCTCGGTGGACGGGACTCGGTGGATGCCAATGCCGATCTAGAAACGGCTACCAATGCTGACGATGAAGATAAAAGCAAAGATCAGGCTGACGACGCTGAGGCAGACGAAGAAACTGGAGCGACGATTGACGACGTCATCAGTCTTGCTTCTAACGACTGCGAGAGCGGCGACGAAAACAGCACCGAGGCAGTCAACGTTAAGCAGATGTTAGCTCAATCGCTGAAGCTTGATCTCCCGCCTGCAGTTGATCTGTATGAGGATGTAGCTCAGGCACTGGCCGAGCGTATGCCTCGGTCAGCCAATGGCACAGGGGAAAACTCGCTTGGTGAAGAGTCCCAGTCAAGTGGAAACCCGCATTCGCGGCCTCTGGCGGCCATGCCGCTCTACTCTCCAAAGGCATTCTCTGCATTTGGTGTCAATATTTTTGGTAGCAAGGATCGTGTGAGAACGCCACTTGCCGAGAGCACCCATATTGACGACGTGGATCTGCCAGCAGAGACGGTATCGATGGCCAACAAGCGGGGCAGCATATACATCAACCACGATGATTTATACAACAGCGCAATATTTGCCAGCGACGAGCTTCCGTATCAGCAGGAACATCCGCCCGTAAAGACTGCACACCTTGCAGACCAGGTTACTGAGTCGGCAAGCACGCCGATGATAAAAGAAGTGGCAGATGCGGCAGCAATTCTGGACTACAGCGCGCATATTGCCTCGCGGTCGGCTGGCGAGTACACGCCGGTGATTCCAGGAAGCAGCTTGCCTAATGAGTATAGCCGAAAAGAGCCGAAGGGTCGTCTTGAGACACTCAGACACACGCATTCGCAGGCAACCATGCAAACACAGCCCGACGATCCAAGCAGAGACAGCAGCATGACTAATGATAAACGGAGCGGTAACAGTACTATTCGGCATAGCGAGTATGTGCGCCAGCAACTGCAGCTTGTCGAGGATTCAACGCCGGCCGGGGCGCTGGGTCAGGCGCTGAGCAAGGGCAGCGAGGCACACCGCGAGATGCTGCTGGCATATATGAAGCGGTTTGACTTTCATGACCAGCCGATTGACTTTGCACTGCGGCAGCTCTTCCAGAAGCTCCACCTTCCAGCAGAGTCGCAGCAGATAGACCGTGTGATTGCTGGGTTTGCAGAGCACTACCACCAGTGCAACTCGGGCGTATATTTCTCTTCAGATATTGTCTACTCGTACTCGTTTGCAATTCTTCTTTTGCACACCGATGCGCACAACCCCCGAGTCAAGCACAAAATGACAAAGGCACAGTTTATCTCGCAGGCAAAGCTGCTGGACACAGATGGCGAGATGTTTGACGAGGTGCTGGATATTCTGTACGACAATATCACGATGGTACGGTTCGAGTATGCGCCTACAGTTTCCGGAGGCACTGGTGCTCGTCCTCAGACAGCCGATGCTGCACCCTCGGATCACTCGCAAGGCATATCGGGCTGGCTGCGTCGGATGTTTGCCCCGGCGGTGGTCACCTCGGCGCCTGTGCAGTCGCCTGTGCCACTGAGCTCACAGGGGATTCCAAGCAAGCAACAGTACTCTTACACGACGCTGCCTAGGCGTGCGATGAAGCAGGGAATGCAGATGCCGTCGCCCACTCTTTCACGACCTACTACCGCGAATGCGCTTTTCTCGCCAGTTTCACCAGAGGTTACAGACACTATTCGCGAGCGTGCACATACCACGACGACGCCAACAATGGGCATCCCTCAAATGTCGCCTTTAAGTCCTGCTAATGGACCTTCACCCGTCAGCAGTCCTCCCGCTGCGCAAGTCATGTCAGGCTTTACTGCCGATGACATTACGGCGTCTACACAGCCGTTGGCTGTTGAGACCATCCGGCTGAGCAGTCTTAAAAGCCACGTCAAACGCAGACAGTCTCTGCGCCATGGTCGTCCGCTTTCCGGTATCGTCACCAACCCGCCAAACTTGGCTGCGACTAAGCAGAGCTTGCAAGACTCAATGGCGCAGCTCCGTGTCGATATGGCAGGACGTGTATCGCGTAAGATTGAAAAGCAAGACAACGGTCGCCGTGCGCTCGTGCGTCGGTGGAAGAACACGTACCTCGTGCTGAGCGGTAGCCGGCTGTACTTTTTGCGCCCAGACGCCGGATCCCCTCATGACCAGACGCAGGCGCAGGCAATCATGTCAATAGTGTCTCTGCGGCACGGCGTAGCCATCGTTGACTCGCGGTACAACAAGTATCCGCATGTTTTCCGCATTCTTGCTGGAGACGGTAGCCAGATTCTGATCAAGGCGTCGGACGACGACTCGGTGGCCGAGTGGATGGCGCGGATCAACTGTGCTGCGGCGTTCAAGACAATGGAGGTGGCCCGGCGCGAGAAGCCCATTATGGCGGATCCCGCGCGTGCGCGTCTGCTTGAGGAGCGCCTGATGTCTCTTGACCAAAAGCTATCTGCCATTGACGACAGATTGGAGAGGCTTTTGAGGCTTTTTAAGCAGCTGGCGATGATGGTCCCTCTGACTAAGGCTAGCAGGACCAAGATTGTGCAGCATGCGGACCAGGTGCGCGAAAAGCTGAACGAGATTTATCTAGACGATCAGCGGCTTACCTGCTACAAGGATGTTTTGCAGCTCGATCTCACTATTGAGTATGAGCTGGGCTACCAGGACCAGGAGGGCGCGCATGCGTCGGACTGGGATCGCACAGATGATGAAAGCGCGAGTGACGGCGGTGGCCAGGACCCCTCGTGGGGATATGCTGGCACTCCAGCGTCAACGTGGGACGAGTAGGATGAGTCCTCAACTACCTGGGATTAGATACAGCAGCAACATTCATCCCCATAAATAGAATATGCATTTTCTGTCTAGATATATGTGCTGCACTTAGTTGTTTTAGCACATTAAACCTTGTTAACATTTTTCGACTTGCCATCATTACAAATGACTGAACCACAGCATCCATACTACCCGCAATCGCTCGTCTTGGATAGGTACACACCACCTGCGCATTCATCCGAATTTCTACTTGTGTCGATGTTGCTTATGGTCGTTGGACTCCTGTTCACGACCAACATTGCGTCACAGATATACCGCCCACGCCTATCTTCTTTCGATAGGCTGACAATGCTTTGGTTTGTGCTATGCGGGTCATTCCACTGCCTACTCGAGCTATACTACGTGCTGCATTTTAACACGATTTCCAGAGAGACGCACTTTGCAGCTAGTCTACTAAAGGAGTATGCCAAGAGCGACAGCCGCTATCTGGCGCAGGTTCCCTTGGTGCTGGTGCTTGAGATTATCACAGTTGTTATTATTGGTCCAATGTGCTTCTGGACCGCATGGGCTATCCTGAAGAACAACAGTAGCCGCCACATCACTCAGCTGAGCGTATGCGTGCTGCACCTGTATTCGGTCACACTTTATTTCGGAACCGAGTTTATGGCTCCAGAGTCAAACTGCCGCCCCGAGTTTGTATACATCTGGATCTATCTTATTGGTATGAATGCTCCGTGGGTCGTAGTGCCGCTGTACCTTGCAATAGACAGTGGTAAACAAATGTACACGGGGATGCTTGTTGCAAAGAGAGTCAGTCGCAACATGGCAAACAAAAGCACTTAACATAGTTTGTAGAAGGATGTGTTTATAATGTGCGAAAAAAGTATAAAAAATATGAGCTGGGGAGGATATTATTAGGCGTCGTTCTCGGCATCACCGGCAGGGGCAGCTTCAGACTCCTTGGGGGCGGCATCCTCCTTTGAAGCGGCGGCAGCATCGACCGACTCCTGGATGTCGGATGTCCAGAGAGTCAGGTTGTCGCGCAGCAGCTGCATGATGAGAGTCGAGTCCTTGTACGAGTCCTCCGACAGCGAGTCAAGCTCGGCGATAGCGTCGTCAAACGCCTGCTTGGCAAGGTGGCAGGCCTTCTCGGGCGAGTTAAGGATCTCGTAGTAGAACACGGAGAAGTTGAGGGCCAAGCCGAGGCGGATGGGGTGTGTTGGGGCAAGCTCGGTGTTGGCGACATCGGTGGCATCCTTGTATGCCTTGAGCGAGTCATCAGCGGCATTCTTGCGCTCGTCCTCAGTCGCAAACTCGGCAATGTAGCGCAGGTAGTCACCCTTCATCTTGAGGTAGAAGACCTTGGACTCGCCGTTGGTTGCCCGCATGAGCAGATGATTGTCCAAAACGTTCAGGATGTCGCTGCAGATGCTGGACAGCTCACGCTCGACAACCTTGCGCTGAGCGCTGACAATCTCGACATGGTGCTTGTTGTCCTTCGAGGTCTCCTTCTGCTCGATTGACGAGATAATGCGCCACGACGCACGACGAGCGCCGATGACGTTCTTATAAGCAACCGAAAGCAGGTTGCGCTCCTCGACGGTCAGCTCCTGGTCCTCGGCGGCAACGCTCTTCATGTTCTCGACCATCTCTACAAATGTTACAATATATGGTTAAATACGTTAGCAGGTATGATGTATGTATCGGGTTCCGGGATACGAGGCGCAAACCGAAATGCCGTCATTATGCAGTAATAGACAAAAATAGGAAACCGCCAACTTTAAACAGTCGCGAACAAGACATTGTTTTTTTTTTGGTTGCTATGACAAAGACGATGTTACTATCATCTGTTCTGTTCGTCAAGCCAAAAAACGGACTACAGAGCAAAAGAAGAAAAAAAACATGCCACACCACCATCGCTGGTGCTCGGATGATTGGGATCCGAGGATGTGACTGACATGTTCACAGACAAATAGCCAGCAGTCATATCAACAAACACGTACCGTCATAGCGCTCAGCCTGCTCAGCAAGCTTGGCCTTGTACACAGAGTCCTCGCGAGTCATTTTGATTGTGCGTTAGTTGGTAGAGAAGAGTTATTAAGCCTATGTAAAGAAAAAAGAAAAGAAAAGTGCAGAGAGGGAGAAAGCTTTAATGTGTCTTGTTGTTATTAGCTGTAGAAACACAAAAGCTAAAGTAAGCGATAGATATTGTACTAAGAGATGAAAAGAGAGAGAAGGAAGAAAAGCAAGAGCGAAAAGAGGGCGAGGGATGTGTGAGGAATTTAAGCATTTCTGAGACTGGCATCTGTTGTTTGCTCTATTATTTTGCCCTTTGCCCTTCTTATTTTTGCGTGCTTGACTGAGAAAAGTGAATGCGCACCACCCGCTCCTTTTTTCTGCCCATCGTCATCCTTTTCTGGCCATGGAAAAAGAAGGGAGGGGCACACGATTTGTCCTTTTTTCTTCGTCCTTTTTGGCTAAGCGTTGTTGGGACTCTGTGCCATTCTCCTTTCGCCCCTATCCCAGGCAGCATGCGCACACGCGTGTTCCAAAGAGCCATTTCAGCTCTTTCTCGTCCAGCGGCTTCGCCGGGCACCATCGCCACCCATCCCATCCCATCCATCGCCTGGCAAAATAGCAAAATAAGCCTCTTTGAGCAATTGCTGGCTCCCACACAAACACTGTCTTTCTGGGCTTTGGACATTGCGTGATGCTTATTCAGCTTGGGCAGGATTTTCTATTTGCACACTCTAGCGCGTCGATTGCAGTACATATTTTTGCTTCCCCCAAGCAGAAGCAGTCATTTCACTGTCTGCCTGTCTGGCTGCGGTATTGTTCTTTGCACTTCTATATTGGCCCAAACATCTGAAAAGCACGCTTAATATCGCCCTATCCCCCCTGACTTTCACCACCAGCACCACCACGCCGTGGTGCTTCTTGTCTTTTCCTTCTTGCATCGTGTGTTTTCTTGCAAGTGTGCGAGGCACGAGGAATTCGCAAGGCTT
>JANBSE010000431.1:0-10345 GCA_027578475.1 Coemansia sp. RSA 2607
GCGGGCAAGCAGCGTTGCGCTGTCTTCAAAGTTCCAACAGTCGCAGCTACAAGACGACCATGCACAACCTGGAGAGCCCATTCGTCGCGACTCAGTGCAAGCCGGTGTGACAACTGGCTCTGGTATAGTTAATCCATCCATGATGGGTCACCCGTATCTCCAAGCCTATTTGCATACTCTGGCCAAGAACCCGCTCAAGATTGGCGACGAGGTTGTCGAGTCTGATGTTGCCGAATACGACCTACGCTACTTGCTGTCGCTTTCGCTCCAGTGCGAACCGTCAGTGGTTGATCAGTACCAGCAGAATCTTGTTCAAAACACAGATGGGACTGCAGACGATTCGGCAGCAGTGCCTTCGGCTCTGCGCCAGGCACTGGGATCTATCTTGCCGCTTGTGTGCCCCGAGACAGTGCCATCGACCAATATTCTGCAGTGGATTACCCCTACCACACGCACGCCGGTTCCAGCCGCACAAACGGTTGGTCGGTCATCGAATGCCTCTGGACGTGCTGGTACGTTCTCCCACTCAAATCCTGCGTCCTCGTCGCCAGACGGCGGAGCTGGTTCAGGTGATGGCCATAACCAACAACATCCTGGCTTGGTAGAGCGTAGCGATGCTGGTGCCGACGCACAGGGTCTGCGCCACAAGCGTAGCCGCTCGTTCCCAGCCAACGTTGCAACAGGTGTTCATTCTTCGAGTGACGCGGCCAACATTGCCTCTGACACGAAGGATGGCGCCGGATTTAGTGCTGAAAACTCGGGTCGTATCGAGCAGCAGATCAAGGACGCCGCCCATGGTGACGCAACCTATGCTGGCTCTACAATCTATGCAAGCAACGGCGACCTTGCTTTGCGCGTTCTCCGTGTACAGTACAGTCAATCAGCAAACATGTCCAAGGGACTACGGTTTGTAGTTGAGGTTCAGGGCGGCACACTTGCATTGTTGCTTGACCTTCTGATCAACGGTATTGAGCACCACAGTGCTGGCATTACTAATGACAAGGGGTCACGGATTCAATTGCCTGGAGGATCGACACCGGTTCTTCTGTTTAATCGTGATGTGTTCCAACGCACGCTCTTGGCCTCCTTCAGACACTTCTGCTCAGGTTTTGACATTCTGGACAGTATGCGTCGTGCGATGAACACAGTTGATTCTAGTCGCTCCTGGACAGCGGCTGAATCTGTATTTGGAGCTCTACTCGATATCTGCGAAAACTGGCTTGGTCAGCATTTCAGCGATGTGCTCGATAGCACAACCCTGCGCGAGTCACTGACTGAGTTCTTGCAAGCCCTTGTGGCAGCTGTCGAACGCGCCAAGCCCGATGACGAGCGGCTTGCAAACTGGAGCGAACTGCACGAGCGTGCCAAGATGCTACTTCCAGATATGATTAGCCAGCTTCTTACGCCTTCTGGATTCACGCCTCTTGACAAACTACTCGATCGCCGCTTAGCTTACGCAATTAACCGCGAAAAGCGCTCGAGCACAGTTTCAAAACTCGAGTCAACGCTTCAGTCGCCTCTGTCGCTGCTAAGCATCGCTGACCCAGACGTTATGCTTGTTTCGCTTAACCGTCTTGCACAGACTCACTTTGCACGGTGCTCATTTAATGACTGGATTGTCGCCTTCTGTTTGCTCGAGGTCCAGACCCATGTGCCGCTTCCGTGGTACCCCAAGAAGCGCGTCAGCAATGTGCCTTCGGAAGACAACCTTGTTGTCTCGGATATCTACCAAGTACTTGAACAGACCCATCGCACGCGTGTCTCGGAACAGGCACATGACATGCAAAGCGGCGGTGCTGGTACTGGTGTTGGTGTTGGTGTTGGAGGAAATGCATCGACAGTTGAGACGTCGCTTGTGCGCACCATGCCGCAGAGCATCCAAACAATGCTTGATCTGCACCGCACCATTCGTGGCTGGGTAATCCGTCAGATCGCTGATCCAGCGTGCTCACTGACGCAGCGCGTATCGCGGATCCAAAAGTTCCTGACTATTGTCCGACTGTGCCGCAAGGACTCACAACTGTCATCATCGCGAGTCTTTGGCGGTCTGCTCAACAGCTACATGCGCGAAGCGGGTATGATTCCAGACCGCCAACCCAGTTACCGCACCAACTCGATCAAAAGATATAGCGGGGTTTCGGGAAACAGCCGGGTTACCGGCGAGACTACTGGTCGCCGTGGCAAGCGCAAGGGCGGGCAGCCCCAGGTCAAGTATGTGCCCTCTTTTGTAGAGAGGGCAGTGGCTAGTGCTCTCGTCAGTCCCGAGTCGCGGCACTTTGTGCGCGCGTGGAATGACGTTGCTGCTGAGAACAACACTAAGCTTGATACGCTTGAGGCAGCGCTCCGTGGCGCACGCGACTGGAGCACGATTGATCCAGCACCAACGACCCCAACCATGTCGTCAGGTCCAAGTGCCAAAGATGCAGATGCCAATTCAGTAGAGACATCATTAAGCAAGAAGACTAGCGTCTCCGCTGCTGAGCCCACAGTTCCGCTCAAACCCATTGCAATCCAGCGGTCGCGCTCCAACCCGACTACGGAGAACATTGACATAACTGACGACTCGATGACCCGCGCTGACTGCTTTGTGCCATGCCTTGGATGGCTGCTCGAGAATATGGTCAGTCTGTGTTATGACACCCCTGATACGCTTGTCAGCGATTCGCGACTTATCAATCTTGCCAAGCGCCATCGCGTGTTCATTATGCTCTGCGTATGCGACCAGCTTGTCAGTCGCTGCCAAGAGGCGTTTGCTCTGCCAACAAAGATCCGCATAGAGCTTGGGCAGCTCTCGACGTGGGTTGCGCAAACACCTCTGCATATTACAGAGATTCAGGCAATCAGCCAGAACGAGGCTGCGATGGGCGTACACAAGGATGTAGGTGCTGGCATTAGCAGCTCGACTGGAACGTCTTCTGCAGGTAGCTCATCATCGAATTCAACCATCGGTGGCTCTTCCAGTGGGTCGTTCTCATTCTCTTCACCACCGACTCACACTTCCGGATTTGTGCGCTCTGGCGATCAAATGCCTCCGATACGCAGTGGTCAAGGCGGCTTTGCCAAGCGCTCGATTGCCAATCTGCGCAGTGCGAGCAATAGCAGCAGTGGCAACAGCGCAGTTGTTGGATCTTCAGGCGCAAATGGCAATGCATTCTATCCGCGCAAGTCAAGCATGAATTCCCCTCATGTCACTCCCGACTTTGGTGGTGTCCATGCATTTGGGTCGCCTCCGGCTCCTTCGCCTCGCTCGCTCTCGTTTGCTGACGGGCCTAACAATGGCATGTCTCCAGCCGGTGGCAATGCCTTGAACGGCAGCTTTGGTGGTGGGAGCAGTGCCGGAGGCGCAGTGGTATACATGCGTCCATTTGCTCGTCTGGTGACTGACGAAGTTGAAAAGGTGCGCCAGGAGATTCGTGAGCGCGAGAGGCTAGAGCGCGAGCTGCGTGACCGCGAGCAGGCCATTGAGCGGCAGAAGAACGAGCGCACAAAGATGCTGAAGCGCCAGCTTAAGGAGCAGCAGCAGCGCCGGGCCAAGAACGAGCCACTACTCAAGATGGCAAATCTGATGAACAAGGTCGGAAACAGCGCACGCGATCTTTCGGTTGACGGCGGCAGTGGCTCGTCAAAGGGCGTAAGCACTTACGGATCACTACCACAGATGAATGGCAACTCTTCAGCATCAACGGATGCCGACTCCAACCGCCTTTCATCCGCCTCAACGTCGAGCAACATGCGTCCTCGTGGTCCTGCACTACCCAATGCCAAGCCAGCCAACGTTATCAACTTGATCAACTCGACGATTACTGTGGAGCAGGGTTATACAAAGCGCGACTTTGTTTTCCGGATTGTCACGGAGGAGGGTGGCCAGTATCTGCTGCAGGCGCCAGACGGAGAGCAGATGGAGGACTGGATTGCCGCCATGCGAGATGCTGCAACTGAAGCTGCCGCGCGTCGCCTGACGCTTTTTGTGGAGGAAGCCAAGAAGCGTAGCATTGCCGATGGTCACGGTGGCTCTTCTGCATCACCAGGAATGGGCGACTCTGATGGCCAGCAGCAACAACAGCAGCAGGGTCAGCACCGCACATTAGGTGTTAGCGATACTACTCGCAGCAGATTTACTGCTTTCCTTGGTGGCAGCGCATCCGCATTCAGTGGGTTTGGATTGTCGTCGCAGGCCTCTCCTGTTCCTAGCCGTGGTGCCCTCTCAAACGTTCACCAGCAACCTAGAGGCGATGAACAACTCCAGGGCGTAGGTGGCAGCAAAGACGCACAGTCGAACGTCGAGCCCAAGTCGTTTGGCATTGACCTGGCCAAGCTTATGCCTGATCCCAAAGTGATTCCAGTTATTGTTGACAAGTGCTTGACCGAGATTGAGCTGCGCGGCCTTGAAGAAGTTGGTATCTACCGTGTTTCCGGTGCTGCAGCTGACGTCAGTCGTCTTCGCCAGTTGTTCAACACCGATCCTGAAGCAGTTGATCTGAGCGCTGACGAGTTCTACGATATCAATGTTGTATCGGGTGTAATGAAGCAGTTTCTGCGCGAGTTGCCAGAGCCGCTGATGACTTACAACATCTATGAAGGCTTTATCAACGCTGCTTCTATCGACGACTATGACGAGCGTCTGTGGGCTATTAAGGATCTGGTTCACGCGCTTCCAGTGGCAAACTACACCTTGCTCAAGAGACTGGTTGAGCATCTTGAGCGTGTTACAGACTACGAAGAGGTCAACCACATGTACGGAACCAATCTTGCACTTGTGTTTGGTCCGTCGCTGCTGCGCCCGCCTCCTGGGTCATCGAGCTTTGCGCTAGCAATGTCCAATCTTGGCCATGCTCAGAGCGTCATCAAGAACCTGATCCTGCAGTACCACTGGATCTTCAACGTTGAGGAGGAAGCCGAGCCGATTGAGGACGGCGAGGTGACTGCAGATTCGACGCCCGAGACACCAGCGGCTACTATTCCGCCCATCGACGAGGCAGTCGACGTGGAGAGGTCTGAGGCTGGCGTTGGCGCAACTATCAAGGGCACATCTTCTAACGACAACGCGAAAGCTATATCTGACGATGAAGACGAAAAGTTTGAAGAGATTGTGTCTCCGAACAAGCGCAACTCGATTGCTCCACGGCCGTTATCGGCAAACACTCAGGCTGATATGGATCAGCTGGCAATGGCTGTCAACAATCTTTCGGTTTAAGTTGACATTCTCTCAACCTCTTTTATATATTCTTTAACAAGGTCACATTGTTTGAAATATCATAAAAATCCAAATACATTATATTGTTGACTATTTAGTGGCACTTGGTCGGCGGAACAACAGTAGTCGGATAGGCAGAAGTGTATACAGACGACGTGGCAGAGTCGGAGACTGAGACCGCGGTAGAGTAATTGGTAGAGCCGGTGTCAGATTCTGTGGCAGAGTCCGTAACAGTGTCAGTGGTAGAGTAAGTGGCAGATGCTGGAGGGACAAATCCAGACTCGGAAGGAGTCAGACCATCTACAATGATATTGTCATCGCGGTTGCTCTGGTTGATGGCAAATGTAGAAATGTACTTGAGCACGGCGTTGGTGTCAATGTTTGCATTGGGATCACGGGTAAGCACAGCAGCAGCAATACCCCATAGATAATGCATGCGGCTAGCCGGGTGAACACCGTCGTAGAAGAAGTATTCGTCGGGGTTTGAGCAGATGCTGACTTTTCCAGAGCTGTCCTGAGTGAAACAGGCATCGGTCGAATCTGTGATTCCAAGAGCGCTAAGGACTGTGGGCTGCAGTGCAATCTCCATCAGACCGTTAACGTCGAAAATGTGCACATTTGACGCATTGGGATCTGAAGCAATGACGCTGTCAACGGCTGATTTGACCGACTGGTTAAGCAGAGCCACAAGAGGCTTGACAAGAGATCCAGCACCATAGCCAGTAATAATGGGCGTCTTTTCGACGGCAGGCAAGTTCCAGATGTTGATGTTCTTGTACCCTGCATCGCTGAGGGTCTTGATGTCCGAGGCAATGGTTGCAGCCAGCTGGGTGGCAAACTCTGTAACATCAACGGTACCAGCCAGAAGACCGGCAGCACGGTGCAGAACGTCGTTTCCACCAATTTCAATCTCGATGATGTCATTATCCAGGTTGTACTGGCTTGGGCTCGGGTTTTGTTCGAGCCAGGTCGTTACCTGGTCATGGAGACTAGGAATAGAAATTGAACCTGACGTGGCAGGCGACAGCTCATTGTTGGATGTGGCACCACCGTAAGCCTTGTTGACAAGGTTCATGCCGAGGAGCTTGGCGGCATATTCGTCCCAGACATAACTGTTAGAGTAGCGTCCATTCCAGTATGCTGGCGAGTTGGTCAGGGCTGCAGCGTTGCCAACGTCTGAAAGCGAGTTTCCAAAGATAATGAGGTTTGGGGTGTTGGAAACCGGGGCAGCAATGACGACCGAGCTGAGCACGGCAGCGCTTGCATAGGCAAAAAGCGCGTTGAACTTGAGTTGCATAAGTAATTAGTACGTAAAGTAGCTGAAGCGGGAGATGGATGAGTGAGTAGGTATGTCGGCGAGATAGGAATAAAGAAACTAAAGTGAGAAAGCAGCAGTGTGCAAAAGAAACGCAAAACACTGGCAGTTTCAAGTTGTAGAGGTCTGAAAACACATGTTTAAACAGGTTGCAACATGCTTTTCAGAAATAAAATTACACTTGGTGCCAGTCATAATGTTTTTTTCCGTTCCCAAGACTATCGAAAGAGAGAGTTTGAACGAAATGGTTGCGATTTACACGTCGATCATTTCTTTTGATGTTATTGTTCTCCTTGTATACACGTTCAGTTGGCCAGAACATGCGCGCTCAAACCAATGGTTTAGGTTTAAAAAATGTATTGCAGGGATTTTATTCCACTTTCGTGGGAACCGAGTGTATAATAAATCTTCAATTCCGTGCGGAAAAAACGGTTACTAAATGTTAAAAATGGCGCGGATATTGGATAAATCGCGGCCTATCCACATATCCAAATTTCAATGGTCCCAAGACCAGTAAAAGTAATCACAATCAGCAAAAACAACCTCTTAATCAAATATATCACGTGCGACTTTAACAGGTCTGGCGAAGAACGATTGGCTGGTAGATTATTTCCTTTATAAAATGATTTAAAGGAAAGTGCCCGACTTTTGCAAACATTTTCACTACTTTGCTAATGCAACTTTGTTGAAACACCTCAATTTACTCACACAATTCAACACAACAAGGATGGGCTTGGATAACGCTACCATCGAACTACCAGGAGCGGGCGTGCGGCCATGGGAGCAACTGCTGCGTGATGTACGGGAATTGGAGATGCGGTTTGACACACGCATTGCTGACTATATGAAGTTTGTTCAGCCAACAAGTCCTCGCGCCACGGTATCGGGCGAGCCCTTAAAAACAGAATCCGACAGACAGGACTGCATACAGACTGAAACTGAGCTTACAACGATACTGGGTGACCTTGAGGCTGTTATTAGCGAGATGAAAGAGACAGTGCAGCAGCAACGTGGGTCTGCCAGAGTGTTAGAGCGGCACCAAAACATGTACACAGACTACCAGCGCGAGTTTCAACGCTATAAGAGCAACGTTCAAACGGCAATTGCAAGGACAGAGCTGCTTGGCGGAAGTCGGGTACCTGCCAGCGAAAACACAAGTGATAGAGATCGGCTAGTGATGGAGCGTGAGCGAATCGACCAGGCGCACTTGGACATTGACATGGTCCTTGACCAGGCGTTCAGCGTTCGTCAGGATCTGGGCGAGCAGAGAAACATGATTGGCGGTTTGACATCAAAGATGGTCGATGTAACCGAGCGGATCCCCGGCATCAACCTGCTTCTTGGTCGGATTCGGTCGCGGAAACGCAAGGAAAAGGTGGTGCTGGCGATAGTGCTGGCGGTCTGCATTTCAATTTTGCTCTTTGTATGGACAAGCTAATGTATTTTTTGAGCTGGGAAGGGTGGAGAGTTATTGGAGAATCTTGCCCAATTTCCATTTTACCCCACATGCATTGCAAAGAGTTCCGGTCCCGGCTGGACCGCGTCTCCATATAGGCGTCTCATTGCAGCCGCAATACTTGCAGGCACGCGAGCTGATGTCTGGGGATGCGGCTGCAGCTCTGCGGGGTCGTGAGCTGGCACCTTGCACTGCTGGCTGTAAAGATGGGCGCTTTTTCGTCGCTTGTTTTGTCTTTGAAGCTGATGATGTCACCGACTCTGGTCTTGGTGTTTGTTTCTGATCAACATTCGAATCGACGCGGTCTGATCTAAATGTAATCTTTATGGTAGCGCTAGGCTTGTTGTCAACATGTTCAACTATAGATTCTGACTCATGGTCAGATTCTGATTCGGCATCGCTTTCGTAAAACTTGGTGGACGTGCTTGCCGATGCAACGGCAAAATTGTATCCAACCTTGCCTCCTCGAGCGTGACCGATAGACTTTTCAACATTGGGCTTTGGCAGTGCATCATTTTCTAAACCCGGTTTCTCGTTCATCTTTGCATTATCCAGCGGCGGCTGTGGTGCCAGTATAGACGGTATTAAAATTGATCTTTGGGATCTCGACGGCAGGTTTGGGTTATTGGAAGCACCCGGAATAAAATCGTCGCTGAACCTAGCTGTAGGATGAGGCTGGCAAAGAGACCGCCGATATTCTCTCCAGACAGATGTGCGGTGCGAGTCGGAATAGTCAAGCAGCACATTGATCAAATTATTTCCAGCGCCGCGAATGACCACATTTATGCGGATAAGGTTGCGCTCTGCAGAGTAGTAATGGTACCAGTCCTGCTTGATAACTGACGGATCCTTTTCAACTTTTTGAGTAGATGACGCATAGAAATAAGCCAGGATATGCTGCTTACCCGAGAATTTGCAATCCATGCTAAAATCTTTTGGAAGACAAAACAGCTCACCAGGGAAATCCGAGAATTCGAACGCTACAGGTGGCGGCAGCGTCGAGTCCATAGTTGTATTCAGAGCCTCTGTAACTGGCGGCTCGTCAATAAGATGGAAGCGAGTGTCTGCAAATATATGCGGCCCAATCTGTACCTCGACCGAATCGACTAGTGTGCGAGGTAGCTCAGCATCCTGAGCGCTAATCGGCGTAAATGCGCGAGTAAGCCATATTTGTCGCGATCGCAATAGCGAATGAGCAAGGTTTATTGTACCTATTGTGCTATTATCTCCACCCACTGCTTCCGTTGTATTCATGCCCATTCAGTAAATATACTGTGAGTATGTGTGTGAGTATGTGTGTGTGTTTTTAATTGAATGTATGCTGATGAATGTCAAGGAACTCTATTGTAACACAAGCTCTAATTTTACTGCAAATCTTTAAATAGGTGCGGCAGAATCATGCAATAGATGGGCTATTCATGGGCGCGTTCACGTGGCGCATATGGAATCCTTCATATTGGCTATTGAAATCAGGTTAAAGTGGCGACGAGTTCATACTTTATTTGCAATTTAGCACTCGACATGGAACCGACATTAGTGACTTTCTGTATAACCGCTGTGTATATAACATGAACGAATGCCGTAAGACGAATGAAAAATATTGTTTAAAATTACTTTCATCCACAATCAATACTCTACATTTAAAATTCTTACCTTTAACAACTCCACTGATAACAAAATCTACATTTACCATGAGCAGTTTGGATTTATAATGCTTCTCCCATCTGGCTCAATATCAAGAAATGTTACCTCAACTGAGGGGAGAACGCGAGTCATGGTTCTTACCAGACTTGGCGCAGCTTTTGCCGACGTGTTTGAGCCAGGTATCGTGGATATGCGAGGCAGTGGCATAGTGTGTTATAGTCCTGAAGGAGACAGCGATACATCGGAAACAACAACCGTTTCAAGGGATGTCAAAAGGAGTGACTTGACCGCTATTGATGCACACGAGATATACACCAAAGGTATTATCGAGGAGATTGGTGGTCATATCCGATTCTATGGCGAACCTGGGCCTCACAAGAAAAAGAAGAGCGTTCGCAGCAGTAGTGAAGACAGCGACAATGACAGTTGATCACAAAACTTCAGTCAGGTTAAATTAAAAAAAGTTCATTTCACTGCTCCGGTCTTTAGCAATGAATAGAAGAGAGTGACTTTAATTGGAATGCATCTAGGCAGTTTAAGTTTAATACACTTTTCTCTTCTAGCATCAAAGAGAAAAATAACCGGCATTTGTTTTTTTGCCTACCACTTGCAGTATGAAAACAGGCCGAGGCCGCAAGTTGAGTTGTGACAGATATACATTTTTTACATATTCATATGATATAATGAAGCGAGATTTCTCCACACATTCGCACCCACGCGCACTTTTAACACACCC
>JANBSE010000432.1:0-10334 GCA_027578475.1 Coemansia sp. RSA 2607
AGGGTACTCTGATTCGCCAGAGAGCAGGGCGCTTTCTTGAGGCTTGCGCCAGCCTTCAGGTGCCGTCATCTCCGGGTGCTGGGCCAGCATTTGGGCAAAGGCGTCTACCTGCAGCGCGTGGTTCTTCTCTGCACGGAACTGTGCCAGCGACACCACCAGCTGATGGCGACCCGTGAGCGGCAGATCGGCGAGCGCCTCAGTGTCGCACGGCGGGTACACCACGCGAGTCATGCGCGGTTTACCGAACAGCTGGACCACATGCGCATGCGTCCAAGAAGAGTTGACCATAATAGTGGCGGCAAACGAGCCGCTCCACGCGTACGCGTGCGCGAACAGCCAGTAGTACATGCGCTTAAGCAGCGTGAGCAGAGGACTGCTGGCGATGGCCGACGAGTTGCTGACGCCGGACTCGCGCGACGCCACGAGCGTCTGCATGTCGCTGCTGATGGTCGGGTAGTGCGTGTAGGATACCACTGGGACGCGTTCGCCGCATACCATGCGCACCAGTGGGTAGCTGAAGGCGTAGCCGACTGTGTCGATGAACACGTCGGGCCGCAGCTCGTGCAATGCTTCGGCTGCCAGCCACATGGAGCCGAGGCTTTGCAGCAAAAGCGTCAGTCTTGGATACCGCCGGTCCACCCATGGGCGTCGCCGCAGCTCGACTACGTGCACCGTGCGGGGTGAGATTTCGAGCCCGAACTTTGCTTGCACGCCGGCCAGCAGTTCCGCGCGGGTGAGTCCGTCGCCAGAGTACACTACGCTGACGATGAACGGGTACCGGTCCTGCAGAGCCTTGATCATTGTCCATAGTACACGCTCGCCGCCGCCGCCTGCTGCTGGGAAGGGGTGGAAGAACCCGATGTAGTACACTTCGTGTGTGGTTGTATCAGGGTTTGTGGCTTCCTTGGCCCGCGCACGCGCTGCATCCTGGTGCGCCTGTGTGCCCAGCGTCAGTACTTGGATGCCCAGATACACGGCTACGGCGGCCATCAGTAGCGTGCCGACCACGAAGCACTGGTGGATGAAGATCTCCAGCGTAGGCATACTGAATAAATAAAAATAGAGGTGGGGTTTATTGTTTGAATGTGTCAGGCGAAGCGGGACTGAGGGTGGGTGGGGTGGAGATAAGGGCACACCAGTCGCCCGGCTTTTAATTTTGTGTAAGCGCAAGCTGTTCGTCGAGCGATGGCGGTCGGATGCTAATCACGGCCCGCAGCTGATCAGCGAATCACAGCGGCCAGCGTCGACGCGCGTTCCTCTGCGGCGCAATAAACGCGTTCATTTTGCAAGCAAAAAAGGTGCCATATCCATTCATTCTCTTCGCGCAGCAGGCTAACTGCTATTTTATTTTTTCTCAGTTGTCCCTCCTTTTTCGCTTCTTGCTTCGTACCCAATTTCTGCATATTACTATACCTTGTTTAAGCAATAGAGAACAAAAAGTAGGGTTTCTTGACCAAAATAATACACCTTTGTTTAAAAAGCCACTCTGCACACACTTTTAAAAAAAAACACTAGCACTTTTTTGCTCCCGATGACTACTCCGACACGCAGGTCTGCGCGCGTTACAAAGGCGCCGGAGCGCCTGGCTGCACCTGCTGCGACACCAGGGGCCACTACGCCGCGTAAACGCGCCAAGCAGCCGGCAGGCGCAGCATCGGCATTTGCGTCACCTCTGTCGTCGCGTGCAAAGCGCCAGAAGACTGCCACTCGTGGCCGCCAACAGAACGCTCGCCGTGCCGTTGCAGATGACGATGACGACGACGATAATGAAAGCGACGGCGAGGAAAGTGGCCAAGATGAAGATGCTGACGAGAGTCAGAATAACAGCAGCAGCAGCAGCGCCGATGACGACGACGATGGAGACAGCGACTTTGGGCAGCGCGAGGGTGTTGGCAGGTTGCGTGGCACCAAGCAGACGCCACGCAAGGTGACGGCGCCCAAGGGCAAGCAGGCGCGCGCGGCAAAGCCTCGAGCACAGCACGGCAGCAACACGGCGGCCGGGAGCAATGCACAGCCATCGCTGCTGCTCAACGCGATCCTCGACGAGCATATGGCCGTTTCGCAGGTGGTGGTCGACTGGATCGCGTCGTACCGCCGATCGAGCGAGACCGACAGCGCGACGACCGAGCTGATCAACTTTTTGATCCGGCTGTCAGGGTGTCCCGGACAAATCACCAGCAGCGACCTGTACGAGGTCGAGCAGATCGAATCGGTGCTGGGCACGCTGCAGGAGCAGGCAATTGCAGCGCTGAAGCGCGGCGGCGGCGACGGCGAGGCGGACGGCGACGACATGCTGATGGGGCGCAGCAAGGAGCAGCGGCGGTTCCGGCGCAACGCGCTGCAGTTTGTGCAGCGGCTGGTGGTAGACGGGCAGCACCACCTCGTGTTCGGCGACGTCAGCGAGGAGAGCGGGCTTTCGGCGTTTGTCGAGATTGTGCTGCAGTGGCTGGTGTCAATGGCGGCGTCGCACTACCGGCCGTTCCGGCACGTGGCGACGCTGTTTGCGCTGGCAATGCAGTCGGCACTGGTGGGCGTGCGCGCACGCATCGCCGGCGAGCTGCAGACCACGCACCGGCAGCTGGACGCCGAGTCTGCACGGCGGCGTGCCCCTGCGGCGGGTGCGTCGCGGCTGCGCGACCGCGTGGCAGTACTGGCGCAGCAGGACGACGTGGCGGCGGCGGCGTTCAAGGCGCTGTACGACACGGTGTTTGTGTACCGGTACCGTGACATCCACGCGACGATCCGGGCCGAGTGCCTTGTGCCGCTGGCGTCGTGGTGCCGCGGGTACGCGCCCGCGTACCTGAACACCGAGCACCTGCGGTACCTCGGCTGGGCGCTCAACGACCGCGATGCACGCGTGCGTGAAGCCGCGCTGGCGGCCGCCCTGGGCCCCCTGCTGCTCGGCAAGCCGGCGCAGCTGACGGCGGGCGCCGTGGGCAGCGGCGTGGGTGCGCCGGCGGTGGGCGCCCTGGACGCTGCGTCCGACGAGGCTGTGGCCGAGGGTTTCCGCCCGTTTGTCGCCCGGTTCATGCCGCGTATTGCGCAGATGGCGGTCGGCGACGTTGATGCGCGCGTGCAGGTGGCGGCGGTGAGGCTGGTGGCGCAGCTGGCGCAACTCGGCTACGTTGACCCGGCGGCTGGCGGCCGTGCGGCACCTGCTGCTGCGCGGGCCAAGGGGCGGCGCAGAAACGGCGGGCGGCGGGCGGCCAAGCGTAGCACGTACGGGCACTCGCTGTCGCAGCAGCTGCTCGAGGAGTCCAGCAGCGAGGACGAAGATGACGACGACGCTGCGCAAGACGCCAGCGATGCCGAGGCTGACGCCGGCGCTGCTGCTGAGGCGCCGGAGTCGCACGTGCCGCTGTTTGGCGACGACGCCGATGCTGACGACGAGACGCTGGCGTGCCCACGTCACGCGACCATGCGGCAGCTGGCGCCGCTTGTGGCGCACACGCACGCGACGGTGCGCGGCGCAGCGGCGGAGCTGGTGGCGGCGTGGCTGCGGTCCGACTGGGTGGCGGCGGCCAGCGCGGACGCCGGGCTGGCGACGGTGCCGGCTGAGGACAGCGCTGAGTACGCGCAGCTGCTGCTCAAGGCCGTGGGCGCGTTCCTGCACCACCTGGCGCGCATGGACCGGCCGCCGGCCGCCGCTACGGCAGCGGACGGCGATGTCGAGGATGAGGCCGACGAGCGGCGCGCGCTGTGGGTCGGCGAGCAGGCGGCGGCGTGCATCGAGGAGGCGTGGGCTGCGCCGGCCACGGTGGCTGGCCAGGGCGGGGACGAGCAGCACGTGCACCCGCATGCAGCAATGCTGGCTGGCGCATCTGTCGGCGACCAGCCGCCGAGTGCGCTCGACCGGCAGGTGAGCGCCGCAGTGCACGCGCGGCTTTCTGCGGTCAACGCGCGTGCGGCTGCGGCGGCGGCGGCGCTGTGGCCGCGGCTGGGCGCAGCGGCCGACGTCGAGGCCGTGGCGGCGTTCCTGGCGCGCGACCACTCGGCGCAGGCCCCTTCGGCGTGCGTGCTGGCGGCGGGCGAGGAGACTGCGCTGACGCAGGCGCTGCTCGTGTGGGTGGGCGAGGCACAGCGCCAGCAGCGCACTCGGCGAACCCGTGGGCGCGCGGCACACGCCGCCGATGATGACGAGCGCCAGCGTGTGGGGCGCATGTGGCAGACCACTTTTGCCCCGCTGCTTGCGCGCAGCATCGACTGTCCCGCCCGGCTGCTTGCGCTGGCGCAGATGGCGGCTGAGGCGCTGGACGTGCAGCAGCTGTTCGACGCCAGCGCCACGCACGTGCTGGCTGACGTGGCGGCGTCCCTGGCGCGCGCGCTGGAGCGCCACGGAGGTGATGTGCGTCTGGCGCGCGTGTGCGTTGCGGCGCTCGATCGCCTCGACCGCTGTGGCGTGCTGCCCGGCCACGCTGCCGATGAAACTGCGCAGGGTGCGTCGGCGCCTGGCCCGTTGGTGCGCCGTGCGGCGGAGGCCTCGGCCGCCCTGCTGGCGGCTGCCGTGGCGTCGGTTCCTGAGCCCCGTGGCGTGCGCGTCGGCGCCCTGCGGGACGTGTACGCGTGCGTTGTGCCCCTGCGTGCGATGGTGCGCACGTGCGACGTGTCCGACGCTTTGTTTTCTGGCGACGCGTCGGCGTTCGATCTTTTGCTGCTCCTGCTGGGCGAAGGCAAGGGTGACGGAGCTGCTGTGGGAGAGGTGCCGGAGGCCGTGGGTTTGGCGGCGCTGGACACGGCGTACTACGCGGTGCTGTGGCGTGCGCTGCGTCTGGACCGCCAGCTGGGCGGGTCGCTGGATGCTGCGGAACCCTCGGCTGAGGCGACCCGGCGGCTGCGCGTGGCGCGCGACCGTCTGGCCGGCGCGTGCGAGCGGCTGATGGCTCAGGACCCCACACATGCTGCGCACGGCGGCCGGCTGCGCGAGCTCGCGTGGGCCACGCTGGGCCGCCTTGTGCGGCTGTTCACGGGGCCCTTGGCGCACGCCGCCTCGTGCTTGGAGCTGCGCCGCACGCTGGAGGTGCCGGCACGTGAGGTGCAGCGCGTGCGCGCGCAGCTGGCGGAGTTCTTCACCCGGCGGCTGGACGCCTGGGCGGAGCTTCTGCACGTGATCGTGCAGCCCGATCATGCGACGGCGGACGCTGCGGTGGCGCTGTATGTGCAGGCGCCTGGCGCGTGGAGTATCGCGTATGCGCGTGTGTGCGCCCTGGCGGCCGTGTGGGCGCAGTGGCTGGCCGACCGCACGGTGAATGCGGGCGCCCTGCCGTTGGTGGCTGCGTGCACGGGGCTGGTGGGTTTGGAGGCTGCGGAGAAGGCCCGTGGCCAGCAGCGCCTGGCGAAGCGCAAGGTGGGGTTCGTGGCGCTGTCTGCGTTTGACCATCTGGCGCAGGCTGCCGTCGACGCTCTGCGTCCGATGCTGGTGCACCCGGCGACGCGCGACTCTGCGGTGGCCGCGTATATGGCCGCCTTGCGTGCGTCGCTTGAGCGCAACGTTGCGTCGCACGGGCAACCTGCCGCCGGCGTGTATCCTTTGGCTGACGGCGTGAACGTGGCTACGCTGGCGCGGTTCATCGGCGCTGCGCTGCGTTCGGCGCCCGGCGAGGCTTCTGACGGCGCGCGGGTGGGCGCCCTGGCTCCGGCTGCCGTGGGTGCCGCGTGGGTCGCGCAGCACGAGCACGCTGTCGCGTTCGGTGTTTCCGACCAGTGCCCCGATGCTGCCGCCTGGTTTGCCGCGCTGGCGCAGACCGTCGCTGGGGTTTTGCGTCCGCGCCACGCCGACGTGCTGCGCAGCCTGGTGGCCCGCACTGCGGGTGACTCGCCGCAGGCTGCCGTGTATTTGCGGGCGCTGGAGAAGGAGACTGCGAAGATGGGCGCCGTGCAGGCGCGCATGGCGGAGATCGGTACGCCTACTGCCGCTATGCACTCGATGGTGCTGGCGTCGTCGCCCCCGCAGTCGCCGACCCCGGTGGGTCGTGGCTCGCGCCGTGCCCTGCTGGGCCCCAGTGACGACGAAATGGACGTTGACGCCTGAGTGTGTGAGAAAATAATTTAAAGTGCGGCTGTTTTTTATTCTTCTCTTCTGGTTGGGCCATACGGTAGCTTCCCTGCTCTTGTTTATCCAGTCACTTGACTTCCTCTTATCTTGCCTCTTTTTGCATTAAATCTTTATACTGCAACCTTAACTCTAAAGCTGTAAAAAAAAATATGACTGATCTGGAGCGCCCTGCGGACGAAAACAGCGCTTTGCTGCCGCGGCCGCGCACAATGACGTCGGCCGAGTTGCGCGGATACGTGCTGATGGCAGCGTCGGCTCTGGGCTTTGCGACCAACTCCGCATGCGTCAAGGCCCTGGCACTCTCCGGCCTGCCGGCGCTGGAGATCGTGCTGCTGCGCAGCGTCCTGCAGCTCACCCTGGGTCTGCTCGGCTGCCTGGCGCACGGCGCCAACCCACTGGGCCCGCATGACCCGCGAGCCTTCCGGTGGCTGGTCGCCCGTGGGTTCTTCGGGGCCTTCGGCAACGCGTGTTTCTTCTACGCCGTCACTGCCATGCCGCTGGCCGACGCCACCGTGGTGTTCTTCACCGGCCCCGTGTTCAGCGCCCTGTTTGCCAGCCTGCTGCTGCACGAGCCCTACGATCTCTTCGACAGGTTGCTTTCCGCCCTCGGGCTCTCGGGCATCGTCTTGGTGGTGCGTCCCCGGGTGCTGTTTGGCGGCGACGGCGGCGGCACTGACGGGGGGCTGATGGCGTGGGGCACAGCCGCTGCATTGGTGGGCGCGATGAGCGGCGCGCTGGCATACTGCGCCGTGCGTAAGGCCGGCAGCTCTGTGCACGCCATGGTGCACGTCGTGTGGTTCGGCGTGCTCTCGCTCCTCGGCTCCTCCTTGGCCCTATGCATCACCGGCGGCGCCCGGTGGCCCAGCGGTTCGTACGAATGGTGTGTGGCTGGGCTTTTGGGTCTTTCGGCGTTTATGGGCCAGGCGCTTTTGAACCGCGGGCTGCAGTTGGTGCCCGCTGGCCCCGGCATGCTGGTGCGCAACTTGGACGTCGTGTTTGCTTTTGCCTTTGGCGTTTTGGTCTTTGGCGAGCAGACCGGTCTGCTGCCCGTTGTTGGTGCCCTGGTTATTGTCTTGAGCACCGTGGCTATGGGCGTACGCAAGTGGACGGCGTAGTGCTGTTTGAGAGGTGTTTCTTTTAGCAGGATACGTGTTGGCAAAGATGCTGGTGTTTTTTTCGCACTTTCGTAACTGTGCATGTGGGACGTGATCCCAAGCTCTCGTCATCATCTTTTCGTCAGTGCTTTTGCTCACCGCACGTAAATACACATAAAATTTTTTGAATATTTTTTTGCTCAACCGTCTTTTCTTCCTCTCTCTATTCTCTTTTTTTTTCATATTTCTCGTGTTTTTTCCTTCTGGATTGCAACTTTTGTTTCTATTCTGCCATCCTGGGTCTACTTTTCTGCGCTTCTCCTGTTTTTCATTTGTCGGACGGCAGCTGGAATCTTTTAACTTTCTTCATTATTTACATTCCCACACGTCCAATCTAGCTAGTTCACGTTTTCTATAGCTGCGAATTAACAACACCCGACTCTTTTCTCTCTCTCTCACCACCCTTCTAAACCCACAGGATGGCAAAGCGGAGAACAGTCGGCCAGGGCCGTCCAAGACCACTTGATCATCAAAAGGTAAGAACCACGCGTGTGCATTTTCTTGCTCCCGCACCTACTGCCAACATTATCTCGTGCTATTCCATTCTCTACTGTCACCACCACATAATAAAAAACTAATCACAACGACTGATCAACACACACACAAAACAAACCCACATACGGGCTGCTTCGTATTGTCTGTAGGACTCGTGGTCCAGATACCTCAAGATCAAGGCCGTGTGGCTATCTGTTGCTTATGTTTTGTTCGTAAGCTTCTTCACATGTCCCACCACGCCCGGCCATCCGGTGTGCCGGATCGAATCGTTTGCCTCATCGACTATCGTTGCCCCCATCACCTCCCGCCTGCTCAACACCGAAACGGGCGCCCGTATCAACTCTGCCTACAACGCCCACCTTGCACCGTTCTATGAGAAGCACGGTGCGCCTGTGGTCGGCGGCGTGCGCTCCTTTGTGTCAGAAACTGCTCTGCCAGTGGTCGACCGGGCAACTTCGCCCGTCACCAGCGCCGTGCACCGTGCCGTCGGTCCCTACGCCTCCCGCGCTACCACCTTGTACGACGCCCATGTGCACCCAACAGTCTCGTTGATCTCACGTACCGCGCACCACACAGTGCTCCCCGTGTTCGTCCTCGCACGCGATCACCTAGTGCTCGTCGTCGACAACTACATGGTACCGTTTGCAAAAAGCCTGGTGAACGAGCATATCGTCCCACTTTTCGTCAACCATATTGAGCCGCGGTGGCGCACGCAGGTGCGACCGGCACTGTCGCGGCACATGCGGGTTGCCCTGGACTACACCTGCAACAACGTGGGGCCCAGTATTGCCAACGGCGCTGTTGCCGTGTATCGCCGCACGGGCGATCTGGCTGCCACGTACGTGGTACCCTATGCGAAGCGTGCGACCGTGCAGGTGTATAGCGCCGGACGGGCGTATGTTGTGCCACCTGTGCGCAGAGCATATGCCGGGACGCTGAAGCCTCATGTTGATCGCCTGGTGCCCTGGGAGCATGTCGATCGAGTGTCCTCTGTGATCTCTGCATTCTGCAGCGTGTCTGTGGCGTTCGTCGAGGAATGCTACTTCATGTGCTACACTATTGTGACTGGTTCTGAGCACCCAGCGGTGATCGAGCGCATGCGCGCGTCGCAGAAACTGATTGCAGATACTGCTGTCAATGACGCAAAGGTGTCTGCAACTGCGGCGGCTACGGCGACTGAGCGCGCTGGGCAGGTGAGAGAGTTTGCCCGCAAGGTGTCTGGGTCAGCAAGACAGTGGGTCCAGGTGGCGCGTGGATGGGTTGGCTCGGCTGTTGAGGTGGCCAAGGAGGGCGTGGCTACGTATGCTGCCCGCATGTCGGCTACTGTTGAGCAGCAGGTGTCCATGGCAACCGAGGCCGTACATGTGCTGACTGATGCTGTGGGTGACCATGCGCCTGAGTCTGTGCTTGAGAAAGTTACAGAACCTGTTGTTGAGAAGGCTACTCAGGCTGCATCTGTTGCAGACAAGGCTACTAAGGTTGTGACTGAGAAGGCTACCCAGGCTGCGTCAGTAGTTGAGAAGGTTGCTGAGCCCGTGGTTCAGAAGGCCACTCAGGCTGCATCTGTTGCCGAGAAGGTCACTGAAGCTGTGGTTGACAAGGCTACCCAAGCCCAGTCGGCTGCTGAAAACATTACTGAGGATGTGGTCGATAAAGCTATCCAGGCTGCGTCGCTCGTCAAAAAGGCTACTGAAACTGTTGTTGAAAAGGTCACTCAAGCCAAGTCGGCTGCAGAAAATATTGCCGAGGTTGTTGTCGAGAAGGCCAGCGAGGCCAAATCGATTGCTAAGGATGTCACCGAGCCTGTGTTTGAGAAGGCCACCCAGGCTGCATCGGTTGTTGAACATGTCACGGAGGCTGTTGTCGGGAAGGCCACTGAAGCTAAAACTATTGCTGAGGATGTCACTGAGGCAGTCGCTGATAAGGCTAACAGCGCTACACAAGTCTTCGAAGAGGTTACTGAGGCTGTTGCTGACAAAGTCACCAAAGCTCTATCCGAGATTAAGGAAGCCACTCCGGCTATTGAGGAAAAGATCGAGCAGGTTGAACAGTCTGCTCTGGATGCCAAGGACTTTGCCGTTAGTGCTGCAACTTCTGTCACCAGCGCAATCAAGGATAAGGTTGCTGATTTCGCCGGTAATGCTGCCAACGTCGCTAGCTCAGCTTCAGAAATCGTTGCTGATACTGTTGTACCTGCTGCAGCCGACATTGCCGGATCTGCTGCTGATGCTGCTAAGGATGTCACATCTAAAGCCGCTTCCGTTGTCGAGTCGATTTCCGTGGAAGCCAAGGAGACCGAGCCAATCGTTGAGCTGACGAGCAACTTTGAGTCGTTCGTTAACGACATTATTCATACCGCTGAATCTATCCATGTTCCCTCTGCCCTTGAGCCCAAGTCTCTGGCAACCGAGGTTGAAACCAAAGCTGAGAGCTTTGCTGAGCAAGCAGCAGAGGCCATATACGAGGCGCGCGATGCTATGGCTGGAATCGTGGCACCTGAAGAGGACAAGGCCAAGTTTAAGGAGCTTGTCGAATCTGCCAAGGACAAGGTTGGCAACCTAGAGGTCTTCCCATCAGTGCTTAACGACATTGAAAAATCTGAGACTGTCGCTGCTGCGTCTACGGAAGACAGT
>JANBSE010000433.1:0-10331 GCA_027578475.1 Coemansia sp. RSA 2607
GACGGCGACAGGTTGTATGCCAGCCACTGCTCAGGGTAAACAGCATGGACGCCCTTGGCGAATTCGGCAGCCTGGCTGAGGATGGGCTTGGCCGTCTCCATCCACAGCAGGTCGCTGTACGGCGAGTAGGCAATGGCGCGCATGATACACGCAGGGGTGCCGCCGCGGTAGCGGTAGTAGCCCTCGCGGGGACGGGGAGCATCCCAGTCCCAGAAGATCTCGGAAGCGCGGCCGCCGAACACGCGCAGTGCAAGCGCGCGTGCCTCGACGTTGGAAAGCGTGTTGGCCTGCTTGGCAAACTCTGCAATCTGTGCGTCAGAGCAGCCGGCAGAACGTGCCCAGTCGGCGGCAGCCTCGGCAAAGGTCTTGACGCCGGCAGCGGCGTTCCACTCGGCCTCGACGCGCTCGAGGTCGGCGCCAGCCAGACCACGTGCCTGGGCGTCGTTCATCGCAGCGGCGAGCGACGGAAGCTTCGGGTTGGTCGAGCCCAGGATGAAGGGGTGGTCGCGCGGGTCGATGTTGCTGGTCAGCAGCGTTGCAGCCTCGGCGTCGGTGCGGGCCACAAGCAGGGTCTCGGTGCCCATGATGTCGAACTGCGCACGGATGGCCACCAGGCGGTTGATGTGCTCCGACACGGGCACAAGCACCTTGCCGGCCATGTGGCCGCACTTCTTGGTTCCAGCAGCCTGGTCCTCGATGTGGATGCCGGCAGCACCAGCCTCGACAAACATCTTGGCCAGCTTCATGTTGGCAGTAATACCACCGTGGCCAGTGTCAGCGTCGGCAATGATCGGGCGCAAGAAGTCAATGTGCGGCATGTCAGCGCGCTTGCTTGCAGGTACGCTCAGACGCTCCTCGTTCTGCTTGCGGTCGTGGAACATCTGCGCCTTGAACAGCTGGTCGACCTTCTTGGGCAGCGTGTCCATGGGGTAGTCAGCAAGATCGGGCCCGGGCTCGTTGCTCGAGCTGGCGGTCGACGAGGACTGCCAGCCGGACACGTAGACGGTGTCAAGGTACTTGGCCATCTGCGCCACCTGGATGGGGTCCAGGCAGCCGAACGTGTGAGACGCGGTGCCGGTGGCAAACCGATGCTCAAACAGGGCAAAGGCCTTCTTGGCCTGCACGTCCGAGGGATACGTTGGCTGGAGAGATCCGCGCTTGGAGACGATGCTCTCGGCGGTGTAGGGCCGGGTGATGCCGCGGAACCGCGGGCTGCTCCACCACTTCTTGACCTGCTCGACCTGCTCGCGGAACCGTTGTTCCTCGGCCTCAATGATGTTGGGTGTGGTGGTGGTGCTGACCATTCTGGATTGCAAAGAGTGTTAGTTTTTTGTTGTTTTAGTTGTAGCTGAAAGAAGGGAAAAATGTAGAAATGTTGGAGAAAGTTGAGAGTAGCGATTCTGTCGCTGGTCGCTGTCCAGCCTGACTGGTATTTATACGCTAGTATCTGCAACTGGCATGTGCACAGACTCGACCATTACCACGAAGGATGGGAGAAGAGGGTCGGTCAGGCGGGATGGACCTTGCGCGCGTGGCAGCATCTGGCAGATAGATTGTTGCTCACTTTGCATTACGCACATTCACGAGATAACACAACGAGCTTATTTCACCCACTGTGTTTGCCACATGAAGATTCGGCGGAGTCGGACACATTTCTGCTTCCACTCTCTAAAAAGGAGAGTGGTGTGGAAAGCAAAGTATATGCGCGTGTGAATAGGAGAATTTTGTTGAAAACAGCAGATTATATTTAGCTAATGCTCCGAATAAAGTCTGCCTGCTGGCCAATTGCGCTCGGAGGTTTGCCATGCGATAACACATGCAAATTCGGCAACAGAGTGCAGCAGTGACTGCTGATACGAAAGGCTATTTGCATTGCATTGCGGAGCGAGGGCGTTCCTTATCTCGCAAGCCTGTGGGTGTGTGGATTTGGCGGACCAACCAGAATATCACACAGTTCTTTATCTAATCCAATGTGATTCACATGACCGCCGCTATCAAATTGGAATTCCACGTGAAAAAAGGAAAGGATTGGTGCATTTGCTGAGCCATTCGGGATAACCGTTTTGGCGAACGCTCAGAGGGATAAAATGTTAGCGCGGGGAAGCAGGTGGTGGAGGGGAGCCATGAGTCAGCGATCGCGGTTCGTCCTTAATCGTATGCGTAACTGCATATATCCCCTTCCAGCTCCCAAAAGCCATTTCGGAAATGCGTCCCAGATTTAATCATTATCGTCTAGCACCAATCTGCTGATCTGCACAAATGGATCTGTATTCCAAGCCTTTTTTCTCTTTTCAATTTCCCCTCTTTCTCCCCTTTTCGGCAGACCCGATATCAGTCAAAGCGGTTAATTTCTCAGAAGCATATGGAGTTTCCAATTGAGATCCATCGCCTCGACAGCGACTACTCGTCAAGAAAAACTTTCAAGAAATGCAGGCAAGTTGTTTGTGTAAATCGCTTCAGTGGTTGTTATATATTGTAAATTTTCCTCATAATTAGGCTGATATATGGGATTTGGCAACTAATTAAATGGCGCCACTCTATTTATATTGTAGCAAGGACATGAAGCTGGATGAGTTTATCAAGCAGGCAGACGACGCAATTGGCAAGGACAAGTACATGGGGTACTTTTACGACACCAATGGTATCCTGTTCACGCGCGATGACAACAAGTCGCAGACGCTGGGCGACTTGGGCATAGACACCAAGCGTGTGCTAAAGTACAAGTAGCAAACAATATGCATTTTCTAACCGACATGTCAAATATATAATAAAACTTGTTTGTTTGTTGTTGGGCCACCATCACAATTACATGGCGTAAATGATGTGGGAAAATCCTGGTATCGTTTTTGTCTGCGTCTCTGGGCGATTAATTGATTGTCCCGTTTTTCTCCTTCCCCCAACGGTAATGAGGGCGCAAGTTCAGAATGAGATTGTCAGCCAGGTAGACGAAAATCCATGTTGTTGCGTGCAATCAGAGCAGACTGCCAAACCACTAGAGACAGAAAAAAAAAAGAGTAGAAAAAAAACCTGTTCATGGTCAGTCTCATAATGCAAGCAAGGCGGCAGCTCTACTGCTTCCGAATCTGGCTTTGTTTGACCAACACAGACTTTTTGCAAGTGCGCATCAGTGCATATGCTCATTACTGCATCATGGTGCCTCTACACAGAAAACAAACACCAGTCCGAGCAGACAAGACCTTATTTCTTCCCCTTTTCTCTCGTCCATTATCAGTATTCTCTTTTTTTCCCTCTTGAAATACTGGAACAAGATCAAGTCTCGCACCTCTGCCTTTTATTTCCGCGCTATTAAAAAGACACCATCTCTCTTTTTTTTTACTTTTCTCTCTCTCTCTCTGTTTGTCTGGCTTGCTAGCTGTATTATCTTTTTATTGCTTTGCTTTGGTTCTGTTACTCATTATATCAGAGCAGTATTGTTGTTGTATCGGTGATTGTTTTTACATCACTTTTTCATCTCTCTTCCTCCTCTTTAAGCTGTGTACTCGCTCTTTTTCGTATATATAAACCCAACGTTTCCCTAAAAACAGCTTTGAATCTCATTGCAAAATGGCCGGTCTAATCTCACGCGCGACACGCAGCGTGGCGCGTAAACCAATCGAAACGATAGCGTTCTGCACAGTGCTGGTGGTGTGCGCATGCTATTTCCTGTGGCAGACAATACAGCACGACGAGCTGTTTGCCGGCAAGCAGGGCGTGTTCCCCAGCCACACGATCAACTACATGCGGCAGGACAGCGGGCAGTTTAGCATCGTGTCGCAGCTGGCTGCAGCAAAAATGGCTGACAGTAGCGAAGGGCAGAGCATCGACGTGTTTGCCGTAGCGATGCACAGCGGTGCTGCAGCGAGCGGCAAGCGGCAGAAGGCGGCGCTGCGCAAGAGCATCAGCGAGATCGAGCGCGTGTTTGGACAGATCAAGAGCCACGTCGGCGAGGACGGCGTTGGGTTCGACCAGGTGTGTGCAAGAGACGGCAGCGGGCGGTGTGTGGCTTTGAGTCCATTCCGGTCCGATGCAACCAAGGGCTCGGGTGACGTGTTTGATAGCGAGCACGAGATCCTGCGTGGCGGGCAGGGGTCATCACCGGCAGTGCTGGTGTTTGCGCTGGACACGGCGACTGACGAGCGGCGGCAGCTGGCCGAGCGGTGGACAAGCAGCGTGCGCAAGGCGCTGGCGGCCGAGCAGACGCAGCATTATGCGGACGGGCCGCTGGGACAAAAGCGCGACGTGATTGTGCGCATGGTGACGCGCGTGTACCAGCTGCTGCGGTCGGCCACAGTTGGCGAGGTTCTGCTGGTGTTCATGAGCTACGCGATCACAACGGGCGCGTTCATCAACACGTTTGTGACGATGCGGCGGTACGGGTCGCAGATCACGCTGGCGCTGTCTGTTATATTTTCCGGGTTCTGCGCGTTCGTGTTTGCAATCACGACGATGCACGTGCTGGGCTACACGCTGGACGCGGTGCTTCTGACGGAGGCGCTGCCGTTCCTAATCATCTGCGTGGGGTTCGACAAGTCGCTGACGCTGACGCGGTCGGTGCTGCTGGTGGCGTACAGCGAGCGGCAGCGTGCTCCGGCGGCTTCTGCTTCGGCGCAGCAGCAGGTGCAGCGGCAGATCGCGCAGGGCGTCGACCGGTGCGGCGGCAAGCTGGTGCGCGACTACCTGTTCGAGATCGGCGTGCTGGCGGTCGGCGTGTGCTCGGGCGTCGGGCAGCTGCATGAAGTGTGCCTGACGTCGGCCCTCATCCTGGTGTTTGAGGGGGCGTTTATGTTTACGCTGTACGCGGCGATCCTGACGCTCAAGCTTGATCTGATCCGCGTGCGTGCGCAGCGCAAGCTGGCCAGCGCCTCAGCGTCGGCGTCAGTGTCTGACGATGAGCAGCTGGGCGACGCTGCGCCGGCGCAGTACAAGCGCATTGCGCTGAAGGCACTGTCCGACGACGAGATGCGCGACGAGAGCAAGACGATCCGGCAGCTCAAGACGCTCGTGCTGGGCGGGTTTATCCTTGTTTCGTTGATTGAGTCAGCAGGGTACATGCCTGGCGCATTTTCGCTGCGCTCGCTGGTGGGCGGAAGGACGGGTGGAGATGCTTCGGCGGTGCTTGAGGCATCGCGGTTCCCGCAGCTCGACCGGCTGGCGGCGCCGGCAGTGGCGCTGGTTGCAAGGCTGGCGGATGGAGGTCGTCCACTGGTGGTGCGCATGCTACCGGTGGCTAGCTGGCTGGGCGCCCCGCAGATGGGTGTGGCGCATGAGCTGGACACCAGCGGTATCGTCGTGGCGCTGCTTGCGGCGGCTGTGGTGGCGTCTCTGGGCGCCAACGTGTACCTAGCGTTCTACCGTGCGACACCGGCACAGACAGGCATGGCGGCGGCGTTTGGCAAGATTGCTCGTGGCAGCACGGCAGAGTCTGATGGCGATGGCGAGGCTGAGACTGAGACTGGCAGCGAGGCAAGCTACTCTGAGGACAAGAAGTCTGAGGCGGCTTCGGCCAGCGAGAAGCTTGAGGCAGCACGTGCGCGGCTGCTGAGCCAGCAGACGGCATCTCAGGTCCAGCAGCAGCTGTCGTCACCAAAGCAGCCGCACGGCATAGCGCTGCACTCGACGTCTGCGCTGTCTGCGTTCGTGCCGCGCATCGACTCGTCGACGGACATGCTGCTGAAGAAGTCGCCGTCGATGCTGGCGGACGCCGTGGCGCTGCAGGCGCTGGCGGAGTCGTCTTTGGGCGAGCGGCCCGACGACGCCGAAGCGCGGCCGCTGGCCGAGACGCGTGCGATCCTGGCGTCAGCCGGCGCATCAGCGCTGAGCGACGAGGAAGTCGTGCAGCTGGTGAACGGCGGGGCGATCCCAGCGTACGCGCTGGAGAAGCACCTGGGCGACCACGTGCGCGCAATCAAGATCCGACGGGCACTAATCTCGCGAGCGTCGGCGGGCACGCTGGAGGCGTCGCATCTGCCGTACAAGCACTACGATTATAGCGGCGTGCACGGGCAGTGCTGCGAGAACGTCATCGGCGTGGTGCCGATTCCCGTGGGCGTGGCGGGCCCCTTGCGTATGGACGGCGAGCTTTTGCACGTGCCAATGGCGACGACCGAGGGCGCGCTGGTGGCCAGCACGTCGCGCGGGTGCAAGGCGATTACGCTTGGTGGCGGCGCCCGCACGGTGGTGACGCAGGACGCCATGACGCGCGGGCCCGTGCTGCAGATGCCCGATGCGGTGCAGGCGGGCGAGCTGAAGCTGTGGCTCGACTCGGCCGAGGGCCTTGCGGCGGTGCGCGGGGCGTTCCACGGCACGAGCCGGTTCGCCAAGCTGCGCAGCCTGAAGGTGGCGCTGGCCGGTCGGCTGGTGTTTGTGCGGTTCGCCACGTTCACGGGCGACGCCATGGGCATGAACATGATCTCCAAGGGCTGCGAGGCTGCGCTGCGGCTGATCCAGCAGCAGTTTGCGCAGTGCGAGGTGATCGCGGTGTCGGGCAACTACTGCACGGACAAGAAGCCGGCGGCGATCAACTGGGTGGACGGGCGCGGCAAATCGGTGGTAGCCGAGGCAGTGATTCCGGGCGCCGTCGTCGAGCGCGTGCTCAAAACCTCCGTGGCGGCGCTCTGCCGGCTGAACGTCAGCAAGAACCTGGTGGGCTCTGCCATGGCCGGCGCCCTGGGCGGGTTCAACGCGCACGCGGCGAACACGCTGACGGCGGTGTACTTGGCGACTGGCCAGGACCCTGCGCAGAACGTCGAGTCGTCGACGTGCATCACGCTGATGGAGCCGGCGAACGACGGCGCTGACCTGCGGATTTCGTGCAGCATGCCGAGCATCGAGGTCGGCACGATCGGCGGCGGCACGACGTTGGCGCCCCAGGCGGCGTGTCTGGATATGCTGGGGTGCCGGGGTCCGCATCGCGAGACGCCCGGGGCGAATGCTCAGCGGCTGGCGCGCGTCGTGTGTGCGGCGGTGATGGCCGGCGAGCTGTCGCTGTGCGCGGCCCTGGCGTCCGGCGACCTGGTGCGCTCGCACATTGCGCTGAACCGCGCGGCGCCCGCCAAGCAGTGAATTTAATGTTTTTGGGTTTAGTGTATGGAACTTAAGATTGAGATTGTAAGAAAGATAAGAAAGGAAAATTGTTGTTAATGGAGACTCAGTGGGCGAAGCCACGCTGCAGGGCGCTGGCAAAGAGTGCAGACGCAGCAGACACTGGTGGCTGAACGGCTGCCGGCGCATCGACGTCCATTGCATCGTCGTCCTGGTCACTCTCCGCCCGGTCAGAACCCTCGTCGTCTGCCGGTGCATCCCCGCCGGCACCGCCCTGCGACTCTTCCGTGGCGCGCGGCAGCAGCTGGCTGGCGGCGAACTGGGCAAACATGGCGGACGCCGGGGGCAGCACGTGGTGCGGCGCCGCAGCATACGCCGACTGCACGGCGGCACGCACCAGACGCATGGCGCGCCGCACACGCTCGGCGTCCATCGGCGCAGCGTCCTTCGCCGCACCGTCTATCGGCTTAGCGTCTAGCTCGGCGAACAACATCGGCCGCCGGCGCGCCACAGCAGTCTGCACCGGCGGTTCAGCCGCCGCCGCATCGCCGTCGCTCACACCGACGCTAGCGTACTCGCACAGCAGCCCCGCGGGCGTCATCACCACCAGCGCGCTGCCGCGCAGGGCGTCTGGACGGGCATCGGGCGCGTCCTCCGCCAACCGTTCCCTTGCCGGCACCAGCGCCAGGGCCTCCACGCCACCGGCAGCGGGCGCCAGCACGGTGGCCAGGGGCTGCGGATGCTCGGGATCCAAAAGCATAACCACGGGCGCGCACCCCTTTACCACGTGCGCCGCCACCGCCAAAACGCCCAAGCGCTCGGCCACGCAGCGCACGCGCGCCGCCAGCGTCCACCACACGGAGCCCGTCAGCATGTTCCACACGTCCATGCGCGCGCGCGACCACGCCGCAAGGTACGCCGTGTGCGCGACGAACCGCAGCCCGCGCAGCCGCGGGGCGTCCGCCGACGCCAGCAGCGTTGCCTGCGGGGCCGCCTGCACGGGCTTCTGCGCGTCCCACAGAGTCACGTGGGCGCCAAACGCCACCGCCGCCGTCGACCCGTCGGCAGAGAACGCCGCCGCCCCCGGCTGGAGCCCGCGGAACTGCCACCGCGCCACGCACGTCCACGCGCCACCCGCGCCCTGCTGCCACACCCTGGCGCACGCGTCGCGCCCGGCGGTGACGCACAAAGGTCGGTCGCCGGGCTGGAACGCCAGCGCGCGCACGCCGCCCGCGTGCGGCATGTCGACGCGCGTGGCCAGCCGGTACTGCTGCGAGCGGGCGTCCAGGGCCCAGAACTTGAGGAAACACGTGGATCCGTCGCGCGCGTCCACCGTGGCCATCCACGCGCCGTCACAGCTGAACTGCACCAGGGCGACGTGCGGCGCCGGCGCCGTCGAGACGCGCGTGTAGGGGGCTACGGAGATGCGCGCCACGTGGCGGTCGCGCGCGTGGCTGAACAGCTGCACGTGCCCGGGCCCGCCCAGCGCCAGCGCGTGCGTCGTCGGGTGCACCACCAGTCCGCTGGTCAGCGCGCCGCCCGCCAGCCGCCGCGCCAGCCGCCTAGTCGACGCGCCCTGCGCCGGCTGCGCGTACTCCAGACCCTGCACCACCGCCACCAGCGCCCGGTCCGCCGCCGCCACCACGCGCACCGTGTTGTCGCGCATCGTCAGCGCGTACAGCGCCGCGTCGGAGCTCACCGCGATGCCCATGATCTCGCTGCCCAGCGCTGACAGGCACGTGCGCGAACCCGTCGCCAGCTGCCACACCACAAGCACGCCCTCGTCGCCGCCTGATAGCATCACGTGTGACCCCGCAAACACCACCGCGTTGACGCGCCGCGCGTGCCAGTGCATCGGCTGCTGCGCCACGCGTCGGTCGGTGCTGCCCGCCGCGTCGCTGTCCAGGCAGAACCACTGCACGATGCGTCCGCGCCAGTCGCCCACCGCCACCGCCGCCTCCGCCGGGTGGAACGCCAGCGTCGACACGCGCTCGGCCAGATGCCACACGTGCACCGCGGGCTCGCCGGCGCGCGCCACGTGCGCCAGCTGCACCCGGAACTTGCCGAACGCCCCCACCCACGCGCCCCGCTGCCCGGCCGCCAGCCCCACCACGCCGGCCATGCGGAACACCTCGCGCACGTGCACCTCCCCCTTCTCGCCCAGCCGCACGTGCACCACCGCATACTTGGCCTTATCGCCGCCCGCCCTCAGCGACGCACGCTTACCACGCCGCACGGCGCAGAAAAACCCCTGCACGCCGTCCTCCGCTTCCGCGCCATCCGCCACCGCCAGCACCGCCGCCTCGTCGAGCGCCCACTCGCCCAGCACGCGCGCCGAGTCGCCGTCCCACAACCGCACCCGCGCGTCCGCCGAGAACGTGTACACTTCCTTGGCCCGTCTCCCCGCCACCACCGCGTGCACCTCCGCCGCGCGCTGCTCGCCCTGCGCCGCCATCCCGAATGTCTGCACCACCTCGCCGTTCTGCACGTTGTACACCGCCACCGCGCTGTCCTTCGCCAGGAAAAACACCGACGAGTCGGCGCTGAACACCACAGGCGAGTTCGTCAGCGCCCCGCCGCTCACTTGCGTCTGCAAGATCCGCCGGTATGCCCCGCTGCTTTGCGTCACGTGTGGTCGCATCTGCGGCGTCTGCGGCGTCATCGGGTAGCTGCCCTGCTGCCCGTCGCTGTCGCTGTCGCCCTGCGTCAGATCCAGCGCCGCCGGCCGCTTGCCCCTTTTCTTCCGCTTGTCGCCCGTGTGCTCGGGCTCTTGGATCCGCACAGTCTTGCTCCCGCGCTTGCTCTTCTTCTTCGTCGTCGTCGCCTCTGCCGCCCCGCCCTCTTTCCTCACGTCTGCAGGCGTCATTTGTGTACTAGAGAGTGATGCGAATGTGTATGTATACTGGCTATCTTTTTTGCTTTTTCTTTCAATACAACAGAAACCAGGTAGTTGTTTCCTGGAGACGTTATGCTACCTTTTTTTCTTCTGCCACAAAAACTTTTTTCACTTTGCTGATCGGTGATCTTTAATCACGATAATCACTGAGCTGCCAGATCACTCTCATTCTGCTTATGCCACTACCCTGCGCGCTGCAGTTCACAGCGTTTCCACTTTACTCGCCTTCATAATAATACTCACACCTTTTTTTTTTTGCTGAATGCACATATCATGACCTTATTCGTTCGCCTTGCAACTCGCTTGCACAAGTCGGCTTCCCGTAGCTACTCGTCGTCTGCGCCGCGTCTGGAGAACATCGGTCTACTGCGCTCCTACGCGAGACCCGTCGCTA
>JANBSE010000434.1:0-10286 GCA_027578475.1 Coemansia sp. RSA 2607
GGCACTGCTTGATGCAAGAATCGCTCTGTCACTGAACTCACACGCACGACTGCAAGCATGCGTCAGTTATTATTATTATTTACCTCCGGTCCCTGACCCCCCACTTTTTTTTCTTCCTGACCACCCCTGCCTGCGTTGAGACAGACAAATCGACGTATTTGTGCAAGCCATTGTTTCATGGTTAATAGCATGATTGCGTTTTCTCTCTTTCTCTACGCAGCATTCTGATTCATTCGACGGGTCTGTTCTCAACAAGGAGGGGGGTGCTAACAACAGAGAGGGTGGGTGTTGAAACATTTCTCAAAGCAAGCAGGCGCGCTTTAGAAAGTAATGCCTAGCCGTTTTTTTTTACATTCTCGTATTTGCATGACGAGGGTGCAAACACCAGTCCTTGCTGGGCCTGCGCCAAGGTGGTTCTTTTTTTGGTCGTTTGTTTATGTTTTAGCTTGCAAAAGCAGCTTTTTTATTCTTGTACCAGCCAACCTACTGATCCAGCGAGTATATAAGAGCAATGGACGGGCGCCACTAGCCTCTCAACTTCAACACCTCTTTTGTCTCCACATTCAGATTTTCAACCAGGGCCACATCTAGTCACTTGTATATTTCAGGCATAACCCATCCTTCCCTTTCGCTTTGGCCATCACCAATTGCATACGCTCAGCTGGATTCTTCCGTTGGTTGTGTCCCCACCTCTGATTCACCTCGCTAGTTTGTTCTTAGCTCAAAGCCATCAAGTCCTGGCGCGCTTGTCTATATTAACTATTATATATATCATCCTTCCAAGCATTATTACTATTGTATTTAAGCTGTCCCTAGGTCGCAACTTTGTTTTTTATTTTCATTAACCTGTATATTTCCACCTAAAGGGCTTACTATCTACGTTTAAAGACCTTTATACACGGCTTTCCTTCTAGCCAAAATGAGTTCCTCTGGAATTTTCAATTCTCACAGCCCGGCCCACACCAACCACCACTCACAAGCTACGGCCGGCCTCTATCCCATGGGATCCACCGACAGCAACCCTGGAAACACCAGTTCCTCGCACGAGCTGATGGGAGTTCCCTCACAATCTGCATCTGTTGCTTTTGGCGCAACGTCGTCGCACCCCGGCATGGATTCTGTCGTATCCAACTACACTGCCGCTCCACCTGCGTGTATTACATACACACCCTCTCTGCCGTCACAGAATCCGAGCCAGCAAGGAAACGACCTGATGACGCCGTCACCAAATTCATCGATAATGGCTGGCTCAAGCTTCGGAGGGCTGTCTTTCGATCCGACCGGCATCAGCCAAGCCGGCACGCCGGTGTACTCGCAGAACATGTCACACTTTGGTAAGTTTATATTTTGTCCCCATGCCTCTTTACTGCTTGTCAACCCCCACACCTTCATTATCACTTTTCTTTACCACCACGCTGTTATATGGTCCAAACATTTACCTGTTTTTATTCTGGTGTTGGTATGGCCCTATCATTTCTTGACATTTAGTTGTCGTGTAATTTATCATTTTATGTCACATATTTTTGATGTATGCACTGCCTTCTTTATACGTGATATAATGCTTGTCTTTGTTCGGACAAGAAAACGTCTGGCTTTCTTGTCACCTGTGAGCCGTCGCCTCAATTATTTATCGATTATTCATGTGCCGCTTTACTATTGCGCTAGCGTCTGTCACACTGCCTTGGTCGTCTGGCCACTATATACGTTAATTGTTCTAGTTTCAATTGCAGCCATTTTTCGTTTTGGCACTGCACAAGCACATTTTTGTTATTGTCTTTTCGCCATTATCCGAGTTGCAAAAGATATTGCGTTGAAAAGTTTGGCAATACTTTTCAACGCAATATTTTTTATTTCACGCATATATGTGGGTGTGCTCTATTCTGGGGTCTCCTAAAATCAAGAGCGCAAGAGATCTACATGGCTTAACTGGGTTGGTATTCTCATAGATTCGGCACATGCAGAATCGTGCTTAAATTGGCTGATTACCCTAAAATCTTGTTCATCTCTTTCCACCCGGTTCCTTGCAAATATTGCAGAGACCTAAAAGTAGAAAGGTCTGCAACTCTGAGCTTTATCCGGTTTCCGATTATTATCTATGCACCGGTTTTGCTCGTTACTACTTTATTGCAAAAGCAGTATCGCCCCAGTCTGTTTTAAGATATTGAAGCCCCGATTTCATAGTTTCCCGATGCTTCTAATGTGTCTGCAGCTTGAGCCAAGAAAATATCCTGGAGATCAAAGATGTAAATTTTTGCTCATGCTGTGTGGTACGGGGGAGGCGGAAAATATAGAACTCACATCTTTCAGCAAAAAAAGAATCTGACTTTGGTACACCTACCAGTCTGGGACTTCTCTTCCAGCTAACGCATATTTACACATTTCAGTGTATTTATACTCCGACATATCCACGTATTCATCCCTATCAGCCAGTTGTCCCTTAAACAAGCTTTAAACTATCACGACTTGCTACTAAAACAAAAGACTATCAAAATTTTCAATGTCAACTTTAGATCTCTCATTTGGATACTCCTCCACACAGCCTCGCGATGCGATGGGGCAAGTGATGTTCAGCCCGAACGCCATGGGTCTTTTTGACGGCTACGGCTCAATGGGTGCGTCGCAGCTCAACGTGGGCATGGTTCCATCTACGCCTGTATCTGCATCATATACTTCGCACCCACAGCAGCCCCAGTTGTGCAACATGGCAGCAACGACCATGACGGCACCGACGGGACCAGTAGCACCTGCGATGCTAAACATGCCTATGCTGGGCACTTCTGGGCCGCTTGTCAACGTCAACCCTAGCATGTCTGGATCAGTCAACTCTGCACCGGCTGACATGCTTGAGTTCCCGAATGACGCGCTACGTTTCCCTCAGAGTGCACGTTGCGGTAGCAACCAGACAATGTCCGGCGGGCCATCGATTACTGCCATGTCGGGGTATCGCGGCATCCCCCGTCGCAACCGGCAGTTTGCCGGAACCACCGAGCACCGTTACCGTCGCAAGTCAGTTCTTGATGCCTCTGATGTCGCAGCAAGCAATGACGGTGGCCCTTCAGTTCCATCGAATGTCTACGGCAGTAGCAGCTCCCTGGGCAGTAGCACGGCGGCCAACAGCCGTTGTGTATCATCCTCGCTTACGGAAAAGTCGGGCTCGTTCCGGTACGAGCACGTGTTCTCGATTAACGAAGACGATAACCAGCTTTCACCGTCAGTTTGTGGCAGCGACCAGGGCGACAAGAGCGGGCTTCCGCTTGCAATGTCGTTTGACATCAAGCCAAGTGTTAGCTGCACGGGTAGCGTTAATAACGTCGGCGGAGGGCTTGCGCCGATGGCAATGGCGGGCAGACAACCGCGCATCGGCAAGCGTGCGGTGAGCGCTGGAATGAAGATGCGTGTGAGCGCGTGCGAGAACAATGCGCTTGGACTTGGAGCGGTTGGCACGCCGCCGCTTACTGCGCCGTGCTCTGAAGACGAGGAGGACCGTGAGAATGGGTCACGTAAGTCGTCGCACAACTTTGATATCGGGCTCGTGCAGATTGGCAGCAACGCGATGGGCCAGGCGATTGTGTCATACATGGGCGTGCGGCCTATGGCAGCAGCACCCATGGGTACGACGATCTCGCCACCGGGGCTGGAGATGTTCTCACCTGGTAGCAATGGTGCAGGTGGCATGTATCCGTTTATGATGCCAAAGAGCGATAACATCCAGAATGGCGGCAGTGGGTTTGGCGGTATGCTGTCTGTCAACCCGGCGGACATTTCGACCATGTCGGCGGTTAATGCGGTACACCATGTCATCCCAGCCAAGCCGGCTGCAAAGAAGCGTGTTCGCAAGAGCGCATCTGGCGCAAATGCTGGCGGTGCAGCTAGCAAGAAGCGCAAGACGCAGGGAGCCACTAAGGAGAACAGCGGACCTGCTGGCTCAGGTTCATCCAAGGACTCACCGACCAGCTACACCTGTAGCCACGGGTACAGCCACGGCGGAAATGAGGGTGGCGACGATGGCAGCGGGCACAACCATGACCACAGCCACGAGCATAGCCACGAGCATGACGGCGACGGCAGTGGGGGAGAAGACGGCAGCGGAGACGGCGAGGGGGGCATCTGCGACGGAGTGCACTCTGAGATCCGGTGCCCGCATCCCAAGTGTGACAAGTCATTTACCCGCAGATATAACCTCAAGTCGCACGAGAGAACACACACGGACGAGCGTCCATATCCTTGCGATATCTGCAGCCAGCGGTTCAGCCGCAACCACGACCTCAAGCGGCACAAGAAGATCCACACGGGGGCGCGGCCATTCCTGTGCCAGTTCTGCGGACGCGGGTTTGCTCGTGCTGATGCGCTTAGCCGGCATACGTCCAAGGGACCGACGTGCAAGCGCACGGCGCCTGGTGGGTGTCGCACAAAGTCTGGAGGAAGCGGTGGCGCTGGCGGTGGCAGCGGCGGTGCTGATGGTAATGGTAATTTCCATGGCGGTGCTGGTGGCTCGAAAGGCAAGGGTAATGGTCGTGGAGGTGCTGGAGGTTCTGACGGCAGCGGCAATGATGGCAATGGCGGTGGAGCTATGGGCGCAATCGGGCCGCGCATGACGGCGGCCAGTGTGGCAGCTGCTGCGGCGGCGGCAGCAGCGACGGTCAACGGCTCGATGCTGATACCGTCGCCACTGCTTCTCCCGGGCGTGGCAATGGCGGGCAACCCGTTCTCGTGCGGGGCATCGCCCTCTGCGATGTCAGCGCCCAACGCACTGTCGATGCCCATGTCTGTTATGCCAATGGGCAGCACTACGATGTCGCTTCCCAACACGCCGGCGCCTGTTGCGATTGGGCAGCAGACGATGGGCGTTGATTGCTTCAGCAGCATTAACAGCAACAGCATTAGCATCAGCAGTGCTCCGACGCCATATGTGTAAAACAAAAAGCACAAGTGTGGGCCAGCTGCTATTCTTTCATTTCATTTTTTCATTTCTTTTCACTTCTCTTTTTCTCTTTTCTCAATCAAAAAAAGCACATATTCTATCAGTCACGTGGATGTAGCCCATTGATTGCGGGAGCGGCAGATGGCGGTATTTTCGTGTTGCAGGCTGTAGCGCGGTTGTTTAAGGCGGAGGCGAGCTGAATAGGCTGGTTTTCTAGCACAGACAGTATCGGCACTTGTAATATTTTTTCATTTTTAATTTTTGACACTCTCCTTATACTATTTTTTTCTCTCTCGTCAGCCAGGAAAAGGAGGCACATAGCATACAGACAGACAGATGCTGGAGTTTAGCGTGCGACACCAGCTTGTGTCGCTGGATCTGAACTTTGAGGACCGCGTGGTGAAGGGGGTGACGGAGCTGACGATAGATCCGCATACAGCCGACCTGACAGTGATCCGGCTGCACTGCGAGCGACCAGGTAAGGCATTGTTTATTTTTGTGACCGCAGAGGCATGACTCGATGTTGTATATTACCGTGTGCTAAAGTGTGTCTTTTTCGGCACTTGTTAACATTCTTAGTGGTGCGCAGCGCGCGGATCAACGGGCAGGAGAGCGAGTTCCGGCGACGGGCGTTGGGCGGCGACAATCGACGCGGAGTGATCGGACGCGTGGCGTCGCACAAGGCACCCGACGAGCACTCTGACGCCGGCAACCTGGAGATAATCGTCCCACGGACGGTTTCCCAGGACTTGCAGACGCAGGTATCGCGCAGCATAACTGTGCGGCTGGAGTTTTACGTGGTGGAGCCTTCGGCAGGCATCCACTTTGGTTCCAAGCCGACGGTGGCGTACACCGAGACGCAGATGTACCCGAGCGCGGCGCGGCAGTGGGTGCCGTGCGTGGATCTGCTGCATGAGCGGTGCACGTGGGATTTGTTCTACAGCGTGCCGGCGTGCGTGGACGATAAAGACGAGGAGGAAGAGGAGGCAGGTGGAGGGTTGCCGGTGACGGTGGTTTCTTCGGGGGAGCTGAGCTCGCTTGTGGTGCATCCGAGGGATGCCGGGAGGAGGGTGTTTCGGTATATTTTGTCGACGGCCACGGCGCCGTGCTTTCTGGGGTTTGCGGCGGGGCCGTTCACCAGCGCGGTTGCGTTGGACAGCAGCCTGCTGGCGGAGGGCGCTGGCGCTGGAAAGGGAGATGGTGGTGAGGAGGCTGAGGCTGAGACAGGTGACGCTGAGGCTGGTGACACTGAGGCTGGCGATGATGCTGTCGAGGGCGACGCCAGTACGAATACGGATGCCAACGCAGACTCTACAATGGCGGCAAAGACCAGCCACAACTCGCAGCTGCGGCGCGCAACGGTGGACGCAATCGGCGGGGTGTATGCGTTCGCGTGCGGCGCGCGGCAGGCGGAGCTGTCGGCGACGTGCGGGTTCATGGCCGAGGCGCTGGCGTTCTACTCGCAGGAGTTCGGGGCGTACCCGTACACGACGTACAAGGCGGTGTTCGTGGCGGGGCTGCGCAGCACGACGGTCACGTGCGCGTCTCTGACGCTGGTCAGCACGCAGGTGCTGCACGCGCGCGGCGTGGTGGAGGCGGCGTACGAGGCGCGCAGGGTGCTTGGGCAGGCGCTGGCGGAGCAGTGGTTCGGGGCGTACATCGTGGGCGAGGCGTGGAGCGACTACTGGCTGGTGCGCGGACTGGCGGGGTACGCGGCGGGGCAGTTTGTGCGGCATAACCTGGGGCACAACGAGTACCGGTTCCGGCTGCGGCGCGACATGCAGCGGGTGTGCCACGCGGACGTCAACCAGCGGCCGCTGAGCTACGGCGGCATGGGGCCGGTGGTGCGCGGCGACGTGGCGGAGTTCGTGGGGCTGAAGGCGGCGGTGGTGCTGCACATGCTGGACCGGCGCATGCTGAAGGGCGGCATGTCGCTGGGGCTGCAGCGCACGGTGGCGCGCGTGCTGGTGGCGGCGCTGAGCGGCGGCAGCGGCAGCGTCGGCACGGTGTGGTTCCTCAAGGCGTGCCGCAAGGTCAGCGGCGTCGACCTGAAGGCGTTCGCCGACCAGTGGATATACGGGTGCGGGTGCCCGGTGTTCCACTTCAGCTACCTGTTCAACCGCAAGAAGCTGGCGGTGGAGATCACCATGCACCAGGAGTCGACCAACGCCAAGGCCACGGCGCCGTGGGCGCGGCCGCAGCTGTTCCGTGGCCAGCTGGTGGCGCGCATCCGCGAGGCAGACGGCACGCCGTACGAGCACGTGCTGGACATCCACGACGCCGCCAAGAAGTTCGAGGTGCAGTTCAACACAAAGTACAAGCGCATCCGCCGCAGCACCAAGCGCTTCCACCGCCGCCAGCTGGAGGCCGCGGCCGAGGCGGCGCAGAGCGTCAGCGCGCTGCTGGACGCCGAGGACGGCGGCGGCGGCTCCGGCGACGTGCCGAGCATCGCGCTGTTCGGCGCCGAGGACGCGCGGCTGAAGCGCGAGTGGCGCGTGGTGGAGTGGGGCGAGGACGACGAGGAGAGCCTGGCCAGCGCCACGTTCGAGTGGATCCGCATGGACCCGGACCTGGAATGGGCCAGCGTCATGCACTTCGAGCAGGCCGACTTCATGTGGGCCGCGCAGCTGCAGCGCGATCGCGACGTGGCGGCGCAGCTGGACGCCGTGGCCGCCCTGGCGCACGCGCAGCCGGCGTCCGCCGCCGCCGCCGCCACCACGCTGATGCGCACCGTGATGGACGCCCGCGTGTTCTACCGCGTGCGCGCCGCCGCCGCCCTGGCGCTCGCGCGCTTCGCCCGCCCGGCGCTGGCCAACATCGGCCTGCACCACCTGTGCAAGATCTACGCGCACCGCTACTGCGTCGAGCGCCCCGGCGAGCCGCTGGTGCTGCCGCGCGCCAACAACTTTGCCAACCTGGGCGAGTACTTCACGCAGAAGGCCGTGCTGGCCGCGCTGGCCAATACGCGCAACAGGCACGGCGAGGCCCCCGCACGTGCCCGCCGTCTGCTGCTGGCCGTCGTGCGCTACAACGACAACAGCGAGAACGTGTACGCCGACGGACATTTCCTGGCCGCCGCCGTGCGCGCGCTGGCCGCCAGCGTCGGCGCCAGCCGCAGGTTCGCCGGCAAGTTCGGCGTGGCTGCCACAGCGGCGGCGCAGCAGGGCGCGGAGGGCGTGCTGGGCGAGATCGAGCGCCTGCGCAAGCGCGACCTCCTGGAGCCCTCGCACCACGGCGTGGTGACGGCCGCGTGCATCGACGCGCTGGCGCGCCTGGCGCTGGCGCAGCCCGCGCAGCCGCTGCTCAACACCGCGCTGATGTACGCCATGGCGCAGCCGCCCGCCAGCACGCACGTGCGCGAAACCGCCCTGGGCGCCCTGGCGCTGCACTGGGGGCTGGACGGCGCGCCGTACCTGTGGGCCGTGGCCACCGACGCCCGCCACCCGGCGCTGGCCGCCACCGCCGCGCGCTACCTGATGGCCCTGGTGATGCTGCGCGCAATGGCCTTTGGCCGCCAGCACAACAGCCTTTTGTTCCAGGAGCAGGCCGGCCTGGGCGCCACAGAGCACATCGACACGGACGCCCGCCTGGTCGGCGGCCTCGAGGCCCTGGTCGACAGCCTGCAAGACTCCCGCCAGCTGCAGACGCTGCTTTCGGCCGCGCTGTACGACTCTTGCGTGCCGCCCCGGGCGCGCGAACTGCTGGCCGCCGTGCACGCCCTGGTGTACCAAACCGTCGACTGCTCGCGCCCCCCGCGCGCCCCGCTTCTGGCCCGCAAGAAGCTAAAGATCAAAATGCCCTCGCGTGCGCCACGCCGCGCCTCGTGCGCGTCCAGCGACGAGGACGTGCCGCTGGCGCTGTCCGTCGACGCAAGAGACCACAGGCCCGCCACGCCCGTGCTGCTGCCCATGAGCGCTGGCACCAGGCCGCCGCCCGTGCCCGTGCCTGACGCGCGGCTGCATTCGCCCGCATACTCTGCTGCTGCTGCTGCTGCCCCTGTCGAGTCCCCTACGCCGCCTGCGTCGGTCCCTGCGCAGCCGCCCGTCAAGGTCAAGCTAAAGCTCAAGCTATCCAAGCCCTCGTCTGCACCAATGCACCAGCACCAGCCACCGCACCAGCAGCAACACGTCGTCGTGCACAACACTGCGCCGCGCGTGTCCTCGCCGCTGGCCACCGCGCCCCCTGACACATCGCGCTGGTCGCCGCAGCTCGAGCACTTTCCCGACGCCGGCGACAACCAACAACACATACAGCAAATACAGTCCCCGCCGCCGGCAAAGAAGCCGCCGCCCGTGCCCAAAGTGCTGCAGCGCATCCTGCGCAAGCTGACCAACCACCCCTCCGCCTTCCCCTTCCTGCGCCCCGTCGACGTGGCGCTAGACGGCTGCCCGACCTACTACGACGTCATCAAGCGCCCAATGGACCTCGCCACCATCAAACGCAACCTTGATGCGCGCATGTACCAGGACCCGCGCGCTTTCGAAAATGACATCCGCTTGATGCTCGACAACTGCTACTCCTTCAACCCCCCGGGCACCCTGGTCTATGGCCTGGGCCAGGACCTGGAGACCGCCTTTGAGAACGAGTGGAGGAAGGCCGGCTTCACTGCTATACCCGACGCCAATCTCGCTGTGGTGTCCTCGGAAGCTGTGGCTGCCGCCGCAGCCGCAAAGGAGAAGGAGCAGGAGAAGGAGCAGGAGGAGAAAAAGAAGAAAAAGAAGCAGGACGAGGAAAAGAAGCGCAAGAGCCTGGCCAAACCCTCTGCTGAGCCCAGTAAGCGTGCAAAGAAGAAACAGCCCGATGACGCCAAGAACAAGCAGGATGAGAGCAAGAACAAGCAGCCCGAGGCCACTTCGTCCTCAGCCACTGCGTCCGAGGCCCAGCACCCCGTTCCACGCCCGCCACCACCATCTCAGCCCACCTTAATGTCCGCCGCCTGGCGCGCCCTGTGCAACCGCGTGCTGCTGCACCTGCAGGCGCAACCCAGCGCCCTCGAGTTCATGGCGCCCGTCGACCCCGTGCGCCAAGGCGTGCCCACATACTTCGACATAGTCAAGCGCCCCATGGACATGGGCACCGTGCGCAAACAGCTCGACCGCTCGCACTACCCCGATCCACGCGCCTTCCTCGATGACCTGCGCCTGATCCTCACAAACTGCTTTTTGTTCAACTCGCCCGATACCTACGTGTACTCGCAGGGCAAAACGCTCCAGCGCGTGCTGGAGACCACCTGGATGTGTCAGACCGGGACTTCCCTCGACCACCACCCCGTTGAGTGCCTTTTCGCCGACGTTCCGCTGCTTGATAAGCCGCTGGAACGCGCCCGCAGCTTGCTGACAAAGATCAAGCGCGACGATAACTCGTG
>JANBSE010000435.1:0-10276 GCA_027578475.1 Coemansia sp. RSA 2607
GCCTCGTCCTCGCCATGACGCTCAAGAAACCTGGCCACGACCATTTCGTTCTGCTCAGGCGATAAACTGCACGTGCTATACACCATCAGGCCGCCGACTCGCAGCAGGCGCCAGGCGTTCTCCATCAGCCTTAGCTGCAGCTGGGGCACTGCGGGGGCGCGCTGAGCGATTTGCTCAAGACCGGCCCACCCAAGTCGCGCGTACTTTAGCACGTGTGCTAAAGAACCGTCATGCGTGCACTCGGCGTCCACCAAAACGCGGTCGTAGGGCGTTTTGCCGGAGCACGCGTAGGCGGAGCGCAGCAGTTTGCCGGCGTGCCAGGGCCGACGTACTGCCGGTTTGCCCTGCGCAGAGCGGCGGAGTACCTCGGGGTCCCACCACCCGGGGGCCGGCGCGCGTTCATCAAACTGAGTGCCGTCGGCCAAGTACAGGCGGATACTGGCGCGCGCACCGCGGGCATGTTTTGCGACGAGGCGGCGACACGTGGCCAGCCGGTGGTCGGCCACATCGACGCCGGTGACCGAGCCCCTGGGGCCCACGAGTTCTGCCAGAAGAAGCAGTTTGGCGCCCGGCGCACAGCATAGATCCAGCACGTTGTCCCCCGCGTGGCAGTCCAGGGCGTATGCTGCGATGCCTGAGCTGATGTCCATTCCGACTACTTGGTTGGTTTGCAGCTGCGAGAGGCGCACGGTGGGGTCGGGGATTGCAAGGAAGCCTGGAAGGCCCGTGGGGGTTACGGTGCAGTTGGCTTTCTCGGACAGTTGGAGTGTTAGCGCGGTTAGGGAGGCGGGTGTGTGGTTGGTGTGGTTGAGGATGCGGATGTAGCGTGGGAGTTGGGCGTGCAGCGCGTAGATGGACGGCGGGATGGCGTTGGACGAGAGGAAGGCGTGGAAGGTGGGTGGGAAGTTGGACGACGGATCCATGGTTGCGGAGAGTAGCTGGAGATGGCGTAGCAATGGCGCTGGGTTGTTGGAGGAGGAGGACGGGGAGGGGTGATTACCCGCGGTCTATTGATTGTGCTCAATGGACGGTCAATCACGAAAGCTTATGGCATTGCAGTGCATGGCTATTGTAATGATTTATCCTTATCAGGCTTTTTTTCATACCATGGTTTAGTAGAAACATGTTTTCTTTTTTAGTAAATAAACAGGTCTGACATGTGTTGTAAACACGCGCGTGACAGGGTAGTTCTGGGATGCTGCATCAATAGATGGTAGGTATGATTAGAATGTTTTCAAAAAGGCTGATTGTAGTACAATTGGGCTATTACACAATGCGATAGGGGGGATTTATATATCTATTGCGGCTATTGATGGGAGATGGCATACCGAAGCAATGGCTGTAGCGGCACAGAAAGGCATGTGTAAAAAGACCGGGCATTGTAAACAATAAGGAAATGTAATTATGCAATAAGGGATCTATTGCATCGGGCAGGAAAGTATTTACAATAGAAGCATATGTTTTTTTTATACTTTTACTTTTTTTTTGGCAACCTTAAACATACTTGAAAGATTATTGACTGGGCGCAGGGTATAAAAGGAGCGGCGGATGTTGCAATGTGGTGGTGTGGTAGTATCATCAACAACAACAACAACAACTTCTTTTTAACAATGAACGCCTACGCTACTCTGATCGCTATTGTCGCCATCGCAGCGGCCACTGCCAACGCACAGGTGTACTGGCTCGGCCCCGGACCCTAAAGTGCGTTTATTTACGCACCGGCGATTCTAAGGAAACAAGACGTGGGGAAAACTAGTCAGCGCGCGCACATTTTCATTCTTTCGGCAAGTCCTCTCCCAGCTGTGAATATTTGTATTTCTAACAATATATTGTCTTTAAACACAACAGTTAACATTGTCTAGTGATTTTATCTGCAGATCAGATCTGTGAGTGACTGTTGATCAGACAAGGGCTTGGTTTATCATTCTGTTTTCTTCGTTTTTCGCTTCTCGGTTTGCATATATTTGTTCTTGTAGTAATTGAAACCCTGGACTAGTTTGGCAATGACACTGGTGGTGCGGCGACTCGGGATACACGCATCGCGGTGGGGTGCACAGCACACGGCGGCAGTTGTGCGACGAGCCGTCGGTACGACAACCGAGGCGGCAGACCAGCAGGCGAGAGAAGCGATCAAGGTGACGCGGCAGAAGTTCAAGCGGTTCGCCGTGGACGCCACGGGCGCCTCATCCCTGCTTCCCGATACAAGCGATCTGAAGGGGCTGCTAACGGCGAACCACGTGCAGATCACTCCGGCGGGGCTGCAATCTCTGGCGCACAGGTTCGCACGGATCAACACGGTGAGCGCCCCCGTGGGGCCAGCAATGGAAGCATGGCGCACACAGGCGCTTTCGCAGTTCTCGCACGACCTGGGGGACATGACGCAGGCAGCGCGCGTGCTGGGCAGCACGGCGCGCAACCGCAGCCTGGCGCACGCGCTGATCAAGGTGGCGGGCGAGGAGGGCCACTGGGACGCGCTGCACTACTACGCGGTACTGCTGGGCGGGCGGGCGATCCGGCAGGAGGGCGGGCAGGCGCTGGGCGCCCGGTGGATCGAGCAGCTGGCGGGGGGCGGGCACGTGCAGAGCATGCTGGCGCTCGCCGACGTGCTTCTGGCGCAGCAAACGCAGGCAGCCACGCAGCGGGCGCTGGACTGGGCCAGGCGCGCCGGGACGCAGGGCGCGACGCCGCAGACGGTGTTCCGCGTGGCCGAGCTTTTGCGCCGCGCGCAGCAGTACACGGAGGCGGCCTCGTGGTACGCGCGTGCGGCGCGCATGGGCGTGGCCGAGGCGCATTTCGCGCTGGGCGGCATGTGGCGGGACAAGCTGCTTCCCCTAGAGCCCAAGGCGGCAGAGGGGGATAGCAGTGAGCGCCGGGCGTTTGCGTGCTTTGAGCGCGCGGCGCTGGGCGGCGTGGCCGAGGCGCAGTACAACCTGGGCGTGTGCTACGCGCAGGGCACGGGGGTGCTGCCCAGCGCCACGCTGGCTGCCGAGTACTGGGCGATGGCTGCCGAGCGCCGGTTCCCCGCGGCGGCGCTCAATCTCGGGCTGCTGTATGCGCATGGCGCCAGGGGCATTGAGAAGGACAAGAGGCGCGCCAGGGATATGCTTACGTTGGCTGTGGAGTGCTCCGGCGGCGGTCAGGTGGCGGAGCTGGCGCAAGAGGCCCTCGGGCAGCTCGATGCGCAGCCACCCGGCGGCGTGCGTGCCGCGTGGCGCCGCGTGGTCAGCGCCGTGCGACGCATGGCCGGGGCGCCGTAAGCCATGCGCGCGTGTGTGTGTGTGTTTTTGTGCTTTCCTTCCTTTTGTTTCTTTTTCCTCTGCGTTAAGCTAATGTACTCTGCTATACTCCTGCATGCTCTGCTCCCCCTGCTGCTGCTGCTGCTGCCGTGCACGGCGTACGCAGGGGACGGGGTAGCGGCCCACGTGACCGAACACTGGCACACCCAGCGCATCGACCACAAGCGTCCCAACAGCGGCCACTTTGCGCAGCGCTACCTGATGCTGCGGCAGTACGCGCAGCCCAACGGTCCGCACATAATCTACCTTGCAGGCGAGCGACCCGTAGTAGCAACCGACCTGACGGACACGCTGGCGACCGTGCTGGGCGAGAAGCTGGGCGGCACGCTGTACGCTCTGGAGCAGCGGTTCTACGGCGCGTCGACGCCCAACGCCACCTTGTCCTTGCTGAGCGTGGCGCAGCAGATTGCGGACATCCGGGCGTTTGCGCAGAGCCTGCCGGGCGCCCGGCGCTGGGTGCTGGTGGGCGGCTCTTTGGGCGGCAGCCTGGCGGCGTGGACCAAGCACGTGTGGCGCGACCCCCATGTGTTCGTGGTGGCGTCCAGCGCCCCCATGCGCGTGCCGCTGGCCTACTGGCAGTACGACTTGGCCACCGCTGAGCGTTTGCCGTGCGCCGGGGCGCTGGCGCGTGCCGTGAGGATGGTCGACGGGGCGCTGGAAAGCGGCGGCAGGGAGCGCACAGAGGTGCGCGGGATGTTGGGCGTACCGGCGCACTGGGACGACGCCCGGGTGGCCGAGGCTGTGGCAAGGCCCATCGCCGAGGCTGCGCAGCACGCGCAGTACAAGACGCTGTGCCGTAGCTGGGAAACCAATGGCGGCGAACAGCACCCGGTGGCCGCCCTGGCAAATCTCACTGCGCCTGCGCAGCAGCCACCTGGCTGCCCGGCGCACCCCGCGTGGCTGTGGCAGCAGTGCGCCGAGCTGGGGCTGTGGCAGACGGCGCCGCCCACCGAGCACCCGTTTTTCGCCCACCGGCTGCGCTCGCGTCTGCTGACGCTGCCGCACTACGAGCATGTGTGCCGCTGTCTGCCGCACACGCCGCCGGCGTATATGCGGCCCGTGTTCGAGCGCTTCGCCGCCGACGCCCGGAGGTATCTGGCCCACCGCCGGGACGTCGTGTTCACTGTGCCGCTCGACGACCCGTGGCGCTACGCCGCCGTGCCGGAAGGCTCTAGGGCGCGTGTGGATGTGCCTGGCGCAGGGCATGGCTGGGATGTTGGTGGCGGGGAGGAGGTGGGGGAGAGCGTGGCGCGGGTGAGGGAGGAGGTTGTGCGGCGAGTGGGTAGGTGGTTGGGCAGTTTGGATCGTCCTGATGATGCTGCGTCGCCTGTGGCTGTTATTGTTCGCCGCCAGGCGTGGCTTGTCGCTGGGGTTGTCGCCGCTCTGGCCATTTACGCGTTATGCAGGGCTGCTGCCGGATAATCCATGCATGAAAGTTATCACAAACCACACGTGCGTGATAGTAGCACAACACGAGGCCGGATGATCAGTTTCGGCGCTATATATAAAAACCCCGCATCTTTATTCACAGTCCGCTTGCTTCCTAAAATTCCCCAACAACCTTGCTTCCTTTTCTTTCCCCTACACTCGCCCCGCATTGCTTTATCTCCTCCAAAATAACATATGTACACCAAACAGCCATTCGCCGAACAACCAACGCAGCCATTACGGCCAACACAGCCGATGCAGCCAAATCAGGCGCTACAATGGGTCAGCGCGTCCAACGCCCACATCCCGCCCAACCCCGTGCAAGGCGGCATCGAAAAAGACGGCACGCCGCTGTTCGTCGCCCGGGCCTTCTACAAAGGCGGCCTGCATCCCGGCAAAGCCGGCCAGCATCTCGAAAACGGCGGCTGCAACATCGGCTGGGGCCACAAGGAAATCGCCGTCGACAACTACCAGGTTCTGTGCGGCGACGCCGCCAATCTAAGATGGGTAAGGCAGGAAGGCGCCCTGGACGTCCAGGGCTTTCGCCCCTTCCCTGCCGGACATGAGGAGACCGGTGAGCCGCTGTTTGTCGCAAAGACTTTGCATGAGGGCTCGCAGCAGCTAGGGAAGTGCGCACCGCATATCAAGAAGGGAATGGCCTTTCCCTACAACCACAAGGAGCGCACCACCGACCAGTACATGGTTTTGGCATACGCTGACTAGATCCACCAACCCATTGGCCGTCTCCTATGTCCGATCTGTTAACTGTTCTCTCTCTCTCCCTCGCTCTCTCTGCAACCACACCCATTCTTTTTTGTCCTACCGTCACTACACTAGTGTTCTATTGTTTTGTTTTTGTGTAACTTTGCGTGTAACCAACATCCAACATCCAACATCACCTCCCAGTTATGCATATATAAAGGTCACACCGCGCGACATCCGGCAAGGGGCCACCACCACATTCTCTAAAACAATTCAAACCCACCATACCATCGTTCCTCTATCCCACATAAACAACATTACATCTCGATCTGCCTAGAAAAATAAAAAAAACCATGTCAGGATACAACAAAGACTGCGACCGCGGCTTCTTCAACCGCCCGCACTCGCCCGGTCAGGGCTTCTCAGGCAATGGAAGGGGAGGAGGAGGATACGGTCATGGCCCGGGCCATCATTACGGCCAAAATTCCTGCCATCCGCCACCACCGCCACCGCAGAACCACCACCATAATCACCAGCAGAACAACTCGTGCTACCCCAACTACGCACATTCACACTGCGGCCAGCACCCGCCACAGCAACCCTGCGGCCCCAGCTGCTATCCGGCCCACAACAACCGCCCCACGTGCGGCCGCCATCCGCCGCAGCAGCCCTGTGGTCCCAGCTGCCACCCGCCGCCAAACAACCACTGCCCGCCGCCGCATCCTCACCACCACCATGGCTCGAGTCTGCGCGACAAGTTCCGCCGCCACTAGTTTTTTTTCTTACGTTTCTCCCCGTTTAATCTAAAGGAATTATAAACTTGATCTCTGTTTTCCAGATGCATATACGTTAATATTGAGATTGCACAATCTGTGCGCACAGCCTTACAACCGAGAAGTTGGCTGTGCAATTTGCCTCACTGCAATCCTTTTTTTTTTGCATTCAACAGAGCAAACAAGACCAAAAGAAAGTCTCCCCCTTTTTTCTATTTTTAGAAACGCCGCAATCTATTTGCTTGCCCCGTCTGTTTATTTGCGGATCCGCCATCCCATTTCGCTTGAATAGATCAAGTAAAGTGCGGCGGACTGTCCTGATACGGCTACTGCCGTTCTATTTCCGTCCGCCTCCTTCTTTGAACCCGTCCGATTCTATTTGTATTTTCACCTGAAAATACCTGCTTGCTGCTCCTATACCCCTGGCCTTTTTTTTCTCTGCGAGTGTGAGAAAATGCTCGCCCTACGTTCCATTTTCGAAGCTACATTGCCTTCGTAGCACCCCCGATACAGAGCTCATTCAACACCGCAAAGGCACACTCTTTGCTTGCCTGTTTGCTTGCTTGCTTTGGGGCAGAGCAAAAGAGGGTGGAATAGGGAATGGGCAAACGGAAAGCCAAATGGTGAAAGTCGAAAGATGCTAAGTCTCACTTACAGCAATTGTTTCCCACCAACCATCCAACCACCCAGCCAGCCTGTCTGAGCACACCTGAATATCACACCAAAAGCCCTGTTTCTTTTTTTACTACCCGTCGGCCTTAAAAATAAATCAGGGCTGGTCACCAGCCCCATATGCCTTGTTTTTTTCTTCTTACTTTTGCTTCCTCTTCTCTCGCTCGGTTATTTCATAATCATCCTCTTTGCATACAACCTGCTCACCGTCTAGTTTAAAGTAACGCATAAAACGGCCGAACAGGCAAAAAGAAAGCAAAAGAAAAAGAAAAAAGGTGCAATAAAGTACTTCAACTCGTACTTGTATGTATAAAGAGAAAAAAAGGTCGTTTGTTGAATGTGTGTCTATAAATACCCCGAGTGAAAAAAACACTTTCCCCCTTCCCCCCCACGCGTGTTTCTATTTCTGCTTTTTTGTCTCTTTTCTCTTTCTTTCTAACTATTCTTGTTCTATTCTATCTTTAAACTCGCTCACTCACTGACTCACTCACTTTTACATCCTCTTTCCTTTGCCTTGCATCCATCATCTTCTCAAACAAGAAGCGGGGTTACAGCAAGAGAGAGAGAAAACAGCGGACAGTCAACAAGAAACACCCTTCTAATTTTTTTTATTTGCATAGCCCGCCAGCTCTTCTTTTTATAGCCTGGCTTAATTTTAACACCCTTCCCCCCGACTTTGCACTATAGCTATTTTAAGGTCGCCGAGGATGGGAAGAAAAAAGATCAAAATCCAAACCATCAAAGACGAGCGCAACCGCCAGGTGACCTTTCTCAAGCGAAAGGCGGGTCTTCTCAAGAAGGCCTACGAGCTGAGCGTCCTTTGCGACTCTGAAATTGCCGTAATAATTTTCAGCTCGCAGAACAAAATGGTGCAGTATGCATCGACAAACATGGACAAGGTGCTGATGCGCTACACAGAGTTTGCAGAGCCCAACGAGAGCCTGACCAATGTGCAGTGCGCCTCCATGTTTGGCGACGGCGAAAACGACGACGACGACAATATCCCCCACAGCGCGCTTGGCGACGGCCCTGATGTCCACACACACAATGGCCTGTCAGCTGGCTCCCCTGGCCTGTCCCATGACTTTGGCAGCGCCCTTGAAGCCGGCTCGGCCCCAGGTGCTGCCACCGACACGCGGTCAGCAGCCGACATGCATCGATCGCGCTATGCCCAGGATCAGGCCTCTGTATCTGCCGCCATGGCCTTTGGCAATGCAGGAATTCCGAGCGCCAGCTCTGTCAACAGCTTTTCATCTATGCAAACAGGATATATGCCACACACACCACAACAACAACACCAGCAGCAGCAGCAAAATCAGTATTTTCAGCAGCAACAGCCGCAGCAACAGCAGCACCCGATGATGTCCATGTACTCACCGGCTATGGGTGATATTGAGCCGACACACACTTCCACATACTATCCGTCGCCCCTAGCATATCCACAAGATACTGTAGCTGGGGGTGCGATATATAACCAGTTGCAACAACAGCAGCGGGCTGTCTCGCAAGGAGCGTTCGTTCAGCAAGTACCTGGCTACACATACACAATATCTCCACGGTCACAGCAGCAGACCCCAGTCACTGCCGCTATGGTGCAACAACAACAACAGCAGCAGCAGAATTTTGGCTACGGGCCGCCACTGATGCGTGGCTACTCGTCATACCAATCACTGGGTGGATATCCTCAGCAGCAACAGCAGCCACCACAGACAGATATCGCTGTTCCGCTAGGACCCGATGCAATGGCGACACAGACGTCAGTTATGTACCAGGTTGGCCAGCCATACCAGCCAGGTCAAGTTCTTGGTCGGTCGCTAGACCCGTACCGCTCAAGGCTGTCGATGCCGCCTTCGACCATTGCCGGAAATCCACCAGCATCCCCTCAGTATATGGTGTACCGTATGCCCGATGGATCCACTCAAGCTGTTGATGCATCCCAGCAGCAACAGCAACAGCTTGTAAGTCCGCAACAGCAAGGTCAGCTGCAAACCATCGCCGAAGACGATGACAACGATGAAGATGACAATGCGAATCCTGACAGCGAGCAGAACCACACACAAGATCAAGAGTATGACGCGGAGCAGGATCTGGATAACGACCCCGAACATGATGCAGAGCAGGAGCAAGAACAAGAGCAAGAGCAGGAAGATGAAGACGATGAGGAGAATGGTGATGCAGCTAGCTTCAAGGCCAATGTTAGTAACACACCTACAACAGCAGCCCTCGATCCACTGACTGAAGTTGACGAGGAATCAGATAATGCCTCCCGGCGACCATCCGGATCCACATCCTCACAGTCTCGGAACCCACCTGGCTTGCGCGTCGAGATTCCGCTAAAATCGCGGTCGCGCAACCAAGACGCTGCTGCATCAGCTCGGCGAAACGCCAGTGCTGCACGGAACAACACTGCTGGGACTCCAGACACTGCTAGCGGTCCGCCCAAGACGGGTGTTCGTGGCAGACGCTTCCCGCTGGCAGTCAACACGGCCGCAAGGACTGCTGCCGGACCCAACGAGCCTGGGCCACAGACGGCAATGCTGATCGAGTATGTGCAGAGCCTGCCTTCGCCCTCGACGTTCCAGCCGATCGTCTACCAGCAGAGCGAGAACTTTAGCCCAATGGAGTTTGGCACAACACCGATCGTCGGGCCACAACAGACTAGCGCATTCCAGTGGCCGCTGCCGCAGTCTGGAAATGCTGCAAATACGGTGGCAAACAGGAGTTCGGCTGCTGTCCCTCACCAGTCCTCACCGCTCAAGCGCAACATCACAAAGGACGCCGCTTCGATTACTGTCGATTCAACAGAACCAAAGGCCTCAAAGAAACGCCCACGAACATGATTGTATTATGCACTCTTTTCAAATAAAAACTTTATAAATAATTTATGATACACATTTACAGAAAGAAAATTTTAACTACGGTGCTTGGTCTATACAATAATTAATGAAGCAGAATGACTTTGATTTAGTACACAATTCGATAGTAACGAATCACAAAACTAACAATAACAACACATGCTGGCAAAGCTCAGATAAAAATTGGTTGGTGAATTGGTTATCCACATCGACCCCTTAAAGGACAAGATGTCTTCAGAGTGGTGCATGAAAGTTGTCATCAGTGCCAGTCAGCATGGTATGTCAGACATCCGACAAATGAAAAATAGCATTGGATACGTACAACTGGATATTGCCAAGCGAGCCCGTAAAAATAAATAAATATAGAAGAAAAAGACCAAAACAAGGTAAAGAGGAGAAGGAAAGAGAAAGAGCCAGAGTTTCAATGATACATGTCTGCTCTCTCGATACAGGATTTCAGATCCGATCGTTTCTGTGACAAAATTTTTCTAAAAGTCAGATTAAATCACTTGATTGAGCAGTGCCAGCTATCAGTAGCACATATGCCGCT
>JANBSE010000437.1:0-10273 GCA_027578475.1 Coemansia sp. RSA 2607
TGCTGCCGTGGTGGAGGCATTGCGCTCTCTGGAGTGTCGTTTTGGGCCAACTGACTCATGCCTCCTCGCGAGTGCCCAAAGTCTGCAGGCACGCCTGACGGAGGCCGCGCCTGAGCACGCGCACTGCTCTTTTTTCTGCTGAATATGCTAGGCATGAGCTGGTGGGGAGAAAGCCTTACTCTCTATATTTGTACTGAGACTGTACCGCTTTGTGAAGGAGAGATTAGGCAGCCAACCCCCAAATAATAGTGTAAAATAGTGTGGAGGATTGCTGCTTGTATGCGTTGCAAGTCGTTAACTGGACGGGTCAGAGTTGTGCGTTATAGTAGAACTGTAACGTGGCAAAAGGGAGAGAAAAGGGATAGAGAATTGATATTTTTTACTTTTTCAAAAAATAATGGTCAAAGCAGCTCGCGACTAAAGTTAGTTGCAGAAAAAAAACCGAGAAAATAAAAACGAAAACAAAAAGGACGAGTTTGTAAAAGAAAAAAAGAGGAGGTAAAAGGCAGTGATACTACTCTTTTGAAAAACGTGTGGTGTATGGACGAGTCTGAGACAAATACTTCTAATGTGTTTCTCTGTCTATAAACTCTCGAATTAGCCTATCCACTTGTGCGCGTTGTACCAGAATAAAAGGAAAAATCAATGTGGGCAGGCGCACCTATGCTCGAGCGTGTGCGTGGGTATATGTGTGTGTGTGTGTTATAGAGTACAAGGTTTGATAACAAGCGTAAAAGGTATATGCTATTACAGAGCAGATATGCTCAGGTATACTGTTATTAAGGCTCTAAACCAAACACGAAAACGAAACGCAGATAATAAAAGAACGCAAAAGAAGGCCGCTTTTGAAAGAGAGAGAGAGAGTTGGAGCTATCAAACGAAAGGGATTGTTGGGAGAGGAAAAAAGGGTAGACAAAATAAAAAAAAACAGGTGAAGGCCAGCTTTGAAAAGGATTCGAGGGATGTACAGCAACAAAAAAAAGTACACAAAGAAAAGCCTGTTTCTCCTGCCTTTCTGGGCCACACGAGTGCAGTGTACCAGCAGCTCAACCTAAGCATTACATCAACGCAACGACATTTGTTGATGTTTGGTGAGCAGACGGCAGCATTTGCAGACCAGCTGTGCCTGCAAGTGTTACATGTTGTTTGTCAGAGTAATCATCTCTAGAATCAGAGTAATATAGAGTGCCTGCGCGTGCTTTCTTGCCAAGCATATAATTTTATCAATTGCAAAACACTAGTGGCATCCCAGACAAGATACACACCGATCAATCGCTACCCGTCGTCGTCTATTCTCTCGCGGGGTTTCTTTAGTGCTGCCCATTTTCAATCAATGACCTGGATACACGCGTTTCTGCCTCCCTCCCTTGCACTCGTGAATATGCTTTGTCTTTACGCATACGATTGTTCTGTTCTATGCAGCGATTGTCAGGACAACAAAATGCTACTGCACCTATGAGCTCATTGGCATTCGTGCACCATCCACCTTTCCCTGGGTTTTGTCAATTCAAGGTAGCACTTGGCCCCTATTGAGCTGATTTAAAATGGAATATAGGTGCGGGTTTTTACCTTAGCTCCTGGTTGTCTCGAATCGTTACCATTTCTGAAAGCCAAATGCGGCAGCGGACCAACATGTGGTTTATTGGCACTCTTTAGCACATCTAAACATGCACACTGTGCCGATCGCTGGTCAATCATATCACGTGCAAATAATCAGCAGTTGATTAGATCCTACAGATCGAGCTATCGACAGCTTATCAGAGCTTGAACATGAGCACACTTTGCCAGCTTTTCCTTTCTTCAATTTTACAATTCTCAATTCTGTTTTTTATTATTAGTAGAACAAATGGCACTTCGTCTTGCTACCAAGAATATTCCTGGTAAGAATCAGCAGTGGCGTTACAATCGGATTGGCGTAGCTTGCTTCATTAGCAACCAAATGAGAATGTAACTGTATTTTAGCGCTAAACACAGTTATTTTGCATCCTGTAGCTCTCGCCCAGCGCGGCTTTAGCATGCGCCTTACCCCGGCCGGTGTCTCGGCCATCAGGTACGTACAGCAACTGTTTTGAAAAAGACGTAATAATATAGCGAAGGTATGGAGCAAAAAAAGACTGATTACAAAAAGCTGTGTTACACACTATAGAGCGTATTCGACGCAGAACGAGCGTCAGCCGGCAGAGCAGAAGGCAAACAGCATTATCGACGCGCTTCCCGGAAACTCGCTTGTGGCCAAGACTGGGTTTTTCGCTGGAGCCACGGGACTGACGGCGCTGCTTATCTCAAAGGAGATCTACGTTGTGAACGAGGAGACGATCCTGGTGGTTGCGTTTGGCTCGATCCTGGCAGTCCTGTACAAGGCGATCAAGGAGCCGTATGCAAGCTGGGCGGACTCTAGCCTGAAGGCGATCGAGGACCTGCTTACTGGTGCGCGCGGAGCACACAAGACGGCGATGCTGGAGCAGATCGAGGCCAAGTCAAAGCTGAAGGACATTGTGGCGTACACAAAGGATCTCTTTGGTATGTCGAAGCAGATTGCAACGATGAACGCAGAGGCATTTGAGCTGCAGCAGAAGGTTGCGATGAACGCTGAGGTCAAGGCGGTGCTGGACTCGTGGGTGCGCTATGAGAGCTCTGTGCGCGAGAACGAGCAGAAGGCGCTGGCCGATAAGGTGATGGGTAGCGTGCGTAGCCAGCTGGCCAGCCCCAAGACGCAGGAGGAGATTATTGCGCAGTGCCTGCGTGACATTCAGTCGATTGCAAAGACTGCGTAAACTGGAGAATTCTTTTCTTTTATCTATGAGAACAAACAGTTTTTATTTGCCAGAAACAATCAGTATGCGAGCTCTGTCAGGGCCAAACGGTACTCCTCGGCGGCCTCGTCGCCGGTCTTGGGCACACGGGCGATTTCGTCCTGCACCCACTGGGTAAAGTCCTGTGGCAGAGCGCAGGTTGCCGGGTACGCAGCCTTGAGCGACTGCAGGGCCTGCGCGTAAGCCGAGCGGCGCGCGTATGTGGGAAGCGTAACCAGGCCCTCGCTTTCGACGTCGCCCAGGGCGTCGACCAATCGGGTGGCCAGCGTGTCGCACCAAACGGCAGCACTCTGAGCCAGCAAGCTCGCCTGATCACGCTGAACCTCAGGTGTGAGCTCCGGGTTGAACAGGTCCTCGACAAACCTAACAATGCGCACATCCAACCTGTGTGCCTCGTACTCGTTGTCGTCGCCAACAGCCACAGCCAATGGGTTGATCTCAGCGAGCACACGCAGACCACCGAGCTCAGCAAACTGCGCCAGTGCGGCGGCATGGCCCCTGACGAGCGCCGAAAGGGCGAAGACGAGCTTACCTGCAGTGCGTGGGTCATGCTCGGCAGCCAGTGCGCGCAAAAGGGCCGGCACCGAGCCTGCAGAGTGTGCGGTGGCCTGCAACCGAGGGTTGTTCTGCACGGCGGCGCCTAGCACTACAGCAGCCAGACGACGGACAGCCGCGGGGTGCGCAGAGGAAGGGTCGGCAAGACGCAGGAGTGCCGGCAAAGCGCGCGCGTCATGCAGAAGCTGATGTGCGTGGCGCGTCTCGTGCACCAGGTCCTCGAGCTCACCCAGTATCTGCTGCGTGCTGGTCTCCGCGGGGTCAACGGGTGCCTTGGCAGCTTGTGCCAGACGGTCGATGTACTCATGCAGCTGCTCGCTGTGCGGATACGAAGGTGGCCGTGTGTCCTTGTTCTCCTCTGCTTCAACGCTGGTGTCTGAGACTAGTGCCACAGCGTTTTCCTGGTTTACTTCGTTGTCAGCGGGCATTAGACGTGCCATGCGCTGGCCTGTTTGCATGTCTATTTGCACGTGCAGTCCAGGCGGGATATCTTGGCCCGGACGGATAAGCTGGAAATCGTTGGTAGCAACGAATAGGCGCGGGTAGCACGTTTGCTCGCCGGTGGAGTCCGTCGAGCATATGGTGGTGTTGTCGACAGTCTCGAAGACATGCTGCTCGGCGGTTTGTGCAAGCGGAAGAAGGGCGGCCAGGGCCAGCAGGGATACTGCGGACAGCGAGACCATATTGAAGTAAATTAAGGGTAGTTAGTGTGTAGATATTAAAGAAGAGACAATAAAATAGTATTAATTTAGTGTAAAGGTAGAAGAGTTGAAAAAACCTAGAGTGGATAGAGAGAATGGAATGGGGGTGATAATTGCTGGAAGTTTTGTTCAATAAAATCTTGTGACGTGCACCCGTAAACTCGTTGGATAGCGGCCGAAAGACGGCCTTTGCGCGAGATTTTCCTTAGCTGGCCTGTGGCGATTGGGGAGACGAAAGCAGCACACAAAAATTTCCAGCAACCCCTGCCACAATAAGCGCTCCGCCTATTTTTTCTATTTTTTTTTTTGCTATCAACGGATATACTTTACAACAAAAAGCTCCTCGAAAACAGTCTCTACCGAACATTCGACCATGGGAAACGTAAGTATCTATGACGACATGGTGATTGCTTTAGTCAAAAAGATCCACTGCATTTATTTGGAGAGATAAAATGGCAGTATGTGTGCTAACGGATAACGCTAAACTTTGATTGAAGAATAGGGAGCCAAGGCACAGATGAAGCGTGAGCGCGGGGCCAAGAATGCGCCCAAGGAAGCCAACAGCCAGCTGAAAGTCAACGCGGCGGCCAAGAACATCAAATGCTCAGTGTGCTTCGCCGACTTCCTCTGTACCTCACGGGCCAAGCAGCTGGAGGAACACGCGCAAAACAAGCACAACAAGGGTCTGCAGGAGTGCTTCGCAGGATTCGTCGAACAGCCCAAGAAAAAGTGAGGAGGGTTGGTAAAAAAATGCAGTTTGAGTATTTTTACAGCAAATAAAACAGATTTTGATGCCAAACAGATTTGCAAAACTGTTACAGCTGAAAATCCCCGTTTTGCACCACTGCCTTACCACCACACATTTGCAGCAGCTGTGATGTTGGTTAATTACGTTGCTCAAGGTATTCGAACTGGATAAGCTGGGCATTTATTCAACACCATGCAACTATATTCGTCTTTTCTTTTCTTTCAACTTTGTTCGTTTCTTCAATAGTTTCTGTTTTAATTCATTTTTTATAGCTACGAATTTATAGAAGCAAATGTGTTGTACCGCTACTTCTGCTAATAGAAGCTATTACGGCTTGTAAGTCAATGGGAATATCCGCTATCAGACATGTTGGCCTAGCAAATGGCAAACATTTCTTCCAACAGCTTAAGCGACACACTGAGCATCTGCTGGTTCTTCCAACTGCAACATCGACACATCGAACTGTCTTGGTTCTTCTGTCAGTAATGTTGCTGTATATGGCAGTCATTGTTCACCTTAAATAACTTTCGCTGCATACATTAAGTACAATAGTATGTTCTAAATAGATTAATGACAAAATGAGTAGAACGAAAGAAGATATTAAGATGTAGAACTAAATAAATAGTCACTAGATGAGCGAGATAGATCAAAATAAGGAAATCATAGAATGATGATTTCTAACATGGTACAGTGAGCAGCCGTCAATACATTTACCATTTATAGTGACATGTCAGGTAGCTATGTTGGCTACATTGGGTAGCTGCCGCTGCTTCTATCAGTTACAGCATTGTGTTGGGCAGCCATCACTGGTTCTACTGGTTACAGCGTTGGGTCAGACAGCTGTCATTGTGTCCATTGGTTTTTTACTATGGCATTTTAATGTTTTTTGTTAAAATGTGCTTGAAAAATAATTATAGGCCATTCAAAAAGTAATTGAAATGATATTATTTCGCAGTAAAAAAAAACATTTTTAAAATGATCCAAATGTAGCATCTAATAGAGTGCGGGGTAAGCTTTTAAAAAATATTGTCTTGATAGCTGTAGCTCAATTATTTTTTGTTTTATTAATATTTAAATTATAAAAAAATATTTTTGAACATAAAAAATAATGACCTCAATTAATTTATGCCAACAAAGTATTTGAGCTATGATCTTGTTGTTTTTGATCTTGACCATAAAGCAACCAATATTCATTCTACTTTATACATTAAATACCCCATATCCACACCTTTACTTGACATAATTTACTTTTAGATTAGAAGGTTTAAAAATGGCTATAAGTCGCTCGAGGATGCACCTAAATCAGGGCATCCAAATCTTAAAATTGCTAAACTTTATGGAGATGCTATAATTCAGACATTTAAAGTGTCACCACAAACAACAGCACAAGAGTTAGCTTATATGTATAATTGCTTAATGATTACAATGCAAACAGTGTTGCATGCTTATGTCTTCGATCCACAGATTCAGGATCAAGACATGTTGCTCGAAACAAGAACTGATACATGGCAGATAAGTAATGACAACCCAGTGTGAAGTTGGTGTCAAGATCTGCAAGCACGGCCAACATCCGCACATCAAATTGGTGGCATGTATTAGAGTGGCAATCTGTAATTAGATACTTTGAAGAATCAACTGAGATTTGCTGATGGAGTTCAACTCCCACCTTTTCCTAACTGCACATAATCTTTAAAACTTTAACGACACGCACCATCCAAAGTTTTGAATCTTTAGTTTCGTAATAAATCTCTCATTTTATAATCTAAAACGTTATACATCCCTAGCTCCCACCAAATGCAACAACAGTATTGGAGAAGAAATTAGGATTCAGGATGATTTATCATAAATAAATTTCACATGAGCTTAGTGATGCACACAAAAAGGAGTGACTTAACTTTTGCCACACATTCATTAAAACATATCAATCAAAGTTCAGTGAATATACATATAGCATTGTCACTTGTGATAAATTATATGTGTATCTTTACAAACCTAAACAAGGACCAGAAGCTAAACAGTGGGTGTTTAAAGGTCAACAGCCAGAGCCTCAGGTCAGACCATCAAATTACACATGAATGTTCTTTGCTCTTGTATTCTTCTCACAGACTGGGATTGTTTATGCTTACCTTGATACCAAGAACTCTCGTGTTAACTCTACCATATACATAAAAATTAGTCATAAAGTAATGATCAAGAGGTGGAAAAAGCTAATCCAAAATCACATCCATCAGAAATTCATTCTCATCAGGATAATTCATCAGCTCATAAATTGGAGACTACAATAAAGTATATTAACAATATAGGTATGACTATTATTAAAGCACCTCCCTACTCTCCTGACCTTGTACCATGCAACTTTTGGCTTTTCTCAAGGATCAAGAACAAGCTGCATGGCAAGAAGTTTGCCAATCTTAGTCATGTAAAAAAGGCATGGGAACATGAGCTTGCTTGTCTCAAACCTGATGACTTTAAAGCATAATTTGATACATGGCTTAAACATTGCCAGATGGTACTTCAAAAGGATGATAACTATTATCAAATCAATATATTTTTAAAAGAATTTGGATGACATACTGAGAGGCCTATAAATTACAAAATAGTGGTGTCCGAAAAATGTCAAAGTTATTGTGATTGCACATGCTCAATCATGAGACGAGCATGTACAACTCGGCATAAGGCTGAGCTTGTACATGCCACCTTGAGCAAGCTTGCCCTGATAGCATACAAGCATAAGGCAATGCTCCTATAAAGCAGCATAAGACAGACTTGGTAGAATTTTGTCTTACAGAGTTTTCATTATCAATTTGTCAATATAGTAATAGTTGTCTTGTTATTCATTCCATTAATATTAGCAACACTCATGTTTTACTCTCTATTGCCATTTAAACATTATCTAATCATTTCACTACTACTACTGCCATTGATCTTGTACTCCACCACTTGCTTGATGCACCATTATCATTATCTGTTAACTGTCAAATCAGCTGTAAATACTTGCTCTATTAACTTGTTCACAATAATCATAAATTTTCTTATAGTTGTTTTAATTGTGTGTGATAAATGATAGTAAATATATGAATAATATTAATTACTCTGCATCTTCAATGTGAACAGTCATATCCTTGGGCTTAAAGTATGCAAAGAAGGTCTCAACAAAGGCCATGGCTTGCTGATGACTTGACAGAAGATGTGTAAAATCCTTTTTATCATTTCTGTCCATTGCGTCGGCATATCTTGCAAGGTCCATAAAGGTAAAGTCATCCTGGCAGTCCTCACACAGTACCTTTTTGTCAAAGAGACTGCCCTCATCATAGAGCTTTTGATGATATGTAAAAATAGTTTCAATGGTGACATCCATGCTGGTCTGCGTAAAGGGCACAAGCATAAAGTCCAATGATTGGAACTGGGTTGTCATCATGGCACAGACAAACTTTTGCCCCCGTTTGCAGACATCCACAGCAAGGTTGTGGAAGTTATCGCGTGCTGCTTTGACCTCATCGGCTGTCTGCCCCTCAACAGGCTTGTGCATATGGGCAAACATCCAGTTGATAATGGCCTCCTGCTTCTGGGTACCCAAAACACGGTAGTAGGATGCAGTGAGTGCAATATCAATATAGTCGCCAGTTGCTTCGAACTGTGCCTTTGTCAACTCTGTCACCTTGATAGGCAGTATGCACTCTTGTGGATCAAGCTTGGGAAAGAGTGCCTTGGCCCCTGCCCAGTACATGCCACTTATAGCAACATGGTAAAAGTTGCTTACAAAGGGGCAATCCTTGTCAATCTTGTTCATGCGTTTGTCAAGCATTGACAGAGACACTATACTGTCTTGATCACCCTGCTGGTATTGCACTGCCAATTCCTGGGTTTCTGCATTCAGCAGCTGACCAGAGCTCTGGTGCCCCAGTGCTTGTTGGTACTTGGCAATCTGTGCACCAATTTCCGACATAGCAATCTTTTTCTTAGTTGCGTCGCAAATAAATACTGTTGGTGCCTTGATAATACTGTTGGCTTTATTGCCCATCATGAGTACAATGCTGTTGATCCGCCCGCGAGGTTTGTCCATTTTGCGAACTGCAGCACGTTCATCCTCACTAAGTCTCAGTGGGCCAGCATTAGACAAACGCGAAACTCTGGTAGGGGCCCGTGATCTTCTGTATGGTGTCACCACTATGTCAGACTGCTGCTCTGCCACAGGGGGCTGGTCACTTGAGTCAGATAGGACCACAACTTCCATGGCAGGTGCAGCAGCACCAGTAGCTGTAGTGTTGGCTGCAGTGGCATCAGCTGCAGTAGCATTGGTAGTGGGAGCGTTGGCTGTGGTAGAATTGGTAATGAAAACAACAGTGGAAGCAACAGTAGGAGCGGTGGCAACAGCACCAACAGCACCAGCAGGATCAGTGGGAGCAATGGTGGGAGCATGAGCAATGGCGGCAGCAGAGAGACAGGCATGTGGCCAGCTGGCCATACTCTGCATGTGCACATTCTTGATGCAAACGTTGCTGGCTGGCTCATGACAGTTAATGTCCATCTTGTTGTCTTTGTCGAAGTCGTCATCATCAGAGTCCCCAGTCAGGTCAATGGTGATGACCTTGCCCTTTAGTGCCATTTCTGCTTGGTCAGCATCAGAGAGTAACTTCTCCAATGCCTTGTGCTGCTGGGGATAGGCTGTTTTTATGGCTGCTGGAACATGCAGCAGCACAGAGCCTGAGTGAGCGTCACTAAGACCTGCTCCATCTGAAACCCCTGCAGCATGCCCATCTGAATCGCCATGTGCATTCGAATTGTTGATATGATGCTTACTTTTGCTGGGCATACCAGCAACACTGTTATGGTCAGTGACACTTTCCAGGTTGCGTTTGCGAACTACTTGCTTCATGCTGTTAGCGAAATTCGTTGAGTTTTTTTGTGTGAGTAATGAAAATAAGTGCGAACAAAGTGAAATTTAAAGTGAAATCAGCCAATTTGTGAAAAAAGTTAAGGGGAAAGTGTGGAACTACTAAGTTTTGCCTCTGCGATAGGTATGTAGAAAGACAATGACTACAGAAAATTTTCTTTGATTGTTCAATACATCTTCCTATGCCTACAAACTTGCATTGTTTACAAAAAGTGAAAAGCAGCACACCATTTCTGCTTCAAGTTATTTTCACAGGACTGACCACTTAGAGAATTTTATTATTTATGTTGTTTGAATAGATAACTAATTTAAAGCTTAAATAACTTTTTCTCTGTTTTTTTTTTTTTGCAATGACACACTCATTATCATACTCTAACTCCTAATATCTCATCAGATTTTTTTGTGCAAAAAAAGTGCGACGTTTTGTAAATACACTGTTTTTGTTTTCTTTAAAAAATACCTCATCAAAATGCATTGTGCAAAACGGGCAAGCCGTTTTGCACACCCATTGTTCTCTGATGATTCTCTCAAAAAAATAATTAACACATCAGATCATGTGCAA
>JANBSE010000438.1:0-10267 GCA_027578475.1 Coemansia sp. RSA 2607
GCTCCCCTGTGCTGACAGTCCCCTGACATCTGAGGAATGCCCAGTGAGTGTTGCCGAAAGTTTAAATGACATTTTTTTAAAAAAGAAAACAGATAGAAAGTGAAATGAGAACGTTGATAGTTAAGAACAAAGCAGCGCAGAGTGAAGTTTCAGAGCAGCAGGCTACGTCCCGTCGATGACGCATTCACCCAATCTTGATCAATCACGTCAAATCAAGATGTGTTTGAAAGCAATGCTTCTTCAACCTCTTTTAAATAAATCAATTTCTTTTCTACAAGCTTTAAAAAGACAAAAGTAAATAGCCTTATATTTCTCGCTTCCTTTGGTAAAAAAAATAAGTACTAACTTTATTCTTCTTGCTTTAGTAGCCATTTTTAAACCTGTATTTTTGCGTTTCATTGTGATTTTTACTATTATTATTACCTATCATGTATAACATCGCTGCCACTTATCCGCCGCTCATTGTTATTGAGCGAATCATGCAGTATGCTAGCTATATTCCGGAAACTCAGGAGCCATACAAGTGGAAAACTAAACTATCGCTTTTGGCTGTATGCCATATGTGGCGAAAACATGCACTGCGCTGGATATACAGATATTCATTCTATGTTGATGTGAACGGCACCCCTGATAAAATGGTCAATACAAATATACCTCTGCTTTTAAATAACTACCTTACTAGTCACACACAAAACATATTAATCCGCTTGGCCAATTTAAAATGCCTTGCTATGTTTCTTGAAGAATATGAGAGCGTATTTAATTTTGAAAAAGACAGCTGGTTCCACATAACAAAACTAGATTTTATTATTAATGACAGATCCGCCATTCCAGACAGTTTTTTAAAAGATGTTTGTCCTGATGAAAAGGTTTGCAGTTTTACAGCATTTTTTAAAGATGTGGTGCAGTATATGCCCAAGATTACACATCTCAATCTGCAATACAAGGATGACACAAGTGTTAGCCAGTCAGCAAATACACTTCTATTTAATGCTTATGGCAATCAGCTTGCTTCATTTATTGGTATACGTATTTCCTCGTTTAAGCCTACTCAATGCTTTGAAAACCTTACTGTACTTAATGTCAAGTTTAATCCGGAAACTGAACACTTACTACCGACTATTGACTGCACAAAACTTGAAAAATTGTACTTGTCCGAAATTCCATTTAAATTCTCGTGGAAATATTTTTGTAGAGACATTACTAGCTCTAAACATGTTAATTTCAAGTCACTAGACGCATTAACTTTAAATTATATGGAAAACCCGGTGGATTTTGACATGTTTCTACCTAATGATAATGATAATGAAAATGAAAACTCATTAGCTGGAATCGAACAATTTGAAGTTTGTTTTCCAAAGATTAAATCTGTGAATATTATAAACGCTGTTGGTGAGCCTCTATTAAGTTCCAAGTACATATTTCCAAATCATATAAATAATGTAACAATACTCAACTCGTTTAAAATATTGAATTCTTTAGAAAAAAGCAGTTTAGAGGATGTCAATACTGTATCGCTGGTTTTTTCCAACATTGAATCTGAATCTGAAGATATTTTCTATCAGTATACAAACTGGTTATTTGGATTAAATAGTAGTCATAAAAGTGGTAGTTTGACGCTTTACAGCTGCAGCTTTAAGCTTGATTGGGAAAAAAATCAGATGGATCAATCTCACAACGCTGTATCTAAGCAAGTGTGATACAAGGACTCTAGCAACAATTTTATATTATAGCCCAAGGCTAAAAAGTTTGAACTTATGTGAACTCGTACTTGATGGAGTTTCCGATAGCCCATACTTTATAGCAAGCGATAATGTTGGCAATGCATCGTTTAGAACAATGAAGCCTAACAAAGACTTGAATTCTCTTGAAATACGCAAAATAGACAATATTGACAACACATTTGATCATGCTGTTATATTATTACAGACTCTAATGGGACTTTTTCAGAATTTAAAGCAAGTGTCAGTATGTAAACAACTTGTCAAGCCACTGGAACAGTATGCTCAGAAATATAAGCATGATTATCCACATTTTGAAACTTTAAAAGTACATTCGGCACTTCTGCTATTTTAGAAGTATTTTTACTTTTTTGCTTATCAAATAAAACTACTAATGTTTTTAGTGAACGCGTCGCTAAATCAATTTAAGGCTTGTCTTTACATGTCAAAACTGGATGCGTGAAATTGCCATTATGGCTGGCTGGATATTAGTACCCATACATGTCTATATTTTAGCTATTGTTTAATAATTTATTCAATCGATATGTAAAAATAAAAATGCATGTGCTTTACTCATATCTTAAACCTGACATTATATTCTAGTCATGTCTGACTCGAGAGAACAGCTACAGAATAATGAACAACCACAACGGCGTTTCCGTATACCTACCGTAGAAGACATTGAGAAAAACAGGCAGGATATTGAAAAAAGACTAGCTCCAACAGAAAGCATGCGTCAAGTAGACATTGACTTGTCTACATCTATTCTTGGAACACCTCAAGTTAATCCTTTGACAACACAAACAACAGCACCTCTCAATCCTGTACCAGAATCGTCAGCAAACAATGCCACCGACACTGGCGCATCGCGGAGTGGACCAGCTTACAATAGCCAGTCTGTTCTTGTAAATGTTGTTCAGCGAGGAAACCCTCTTCTTGAATGTATACGTAATGTACGGTGGAGTCACAGCAAAGATATAACTCCAGACTTTATCGTTGGAAGCTCTTCCTGTGTGCTTTTTCTGAGCATAAAGTATCATCGTCTTCATCCCGAATATATAGGCAAGCGCATCGATGATCTAGGCAAAAGCTTTCGTGTTAGGGTGCTTCTTATCCATGTTGATACAGACGACTCAAAAATCCCACTACGCGAAATTAACCGCACAGCATTACTTGGCAACATGACCATTTTGCTTGCCTGGTCGTTAGATGAGGCTGGTCGTTATATTGAGTCTCTAAAAACGTTTGAGAATCGTCAGCCAGACATTATTAGAGAACGTGTGGAAGACAACTATATGGCAAAGCTGGCCAATTCTCTAACCAGCGTCAGATCGGTAAATAGCACGGATGTTCTGACATTGGCGTCCAATTTCGGTTCGTTTAAGGGTATTTCTAGCGCGACAGTCGATGAACTGACTATGTGTCCTGGAATCGGGGAACTCAAGGCACGGCGTCTGTTCAAAGCACTCAACGAGACATTCATCCCCGAAAAAGACTAGAAAGAAAAAGACAAACCGCTTATTGTAGCCTGCCCATAAATGCATTTTTAACCCGAATGCTGTTGTCGATCGACTTAATCAACATCGAGTACACGTGTTTTTATTTCTTTTCGTTTTAACCTTCTTCGCATTCCCAAATAAAGCATCAAAGTCATGACTTTAACACCCGCTAGTACTGCCCGAGATGTTGTTAATCTTACTCGCACAGGCACAGATGATGCCGATACAATTGATTGCTTGCATCTGCTCCCGTGCTCCATCAAATACGACGGGCCGGCTAAAACGGATACATACTTTTTACCCGTTCCGCTTGTAGAAACAGGCAAGAGCGACACGTATGAAGCGGCATTCAGAGGTCGTCAGCTGTTTGGACTCAAGGTCACGTTGCCGCCTTCATATGTCGGCCAGGTGGTTATAGAAACCACTGCACAAGACAGTACGCACGACTCTGCCTTTGAGTCTGAGATTGCTGAAGAGCCTGCAGCTGTGCAGCGCGAGCTACTGGCTGTAAGCAACTTTGAGAAACTCACAGTGTGGGAGCACGACCGGGTTCCGGCTGCAGACGATGACGAGTTTATTACCTCTCTTGAGTGGATTGACGTAGCTGCAAGTATCCATGCGGATTGTAGCTCCAACGACATAAAAAATCCGCAATAAACAATATTTTTTGTCTGTTTCAGATGACTGGGCTCAATATGGATGTGACCAGCAACCACTCTGCTCAGACGACAATACATTTTGTACCGTATTACATGCTAAAAAATGTTAATTAAACAACCGTAGTATTTTGCTAGTCCTGTGTGTTAATACAATGTCCACGCGACACTATTCATATGCTATCCCGGTAAGCAATATGATTGTTGGCACATGAACGAATTATCAGATATGGTGACATGTATTTAAATTTTTTTCTGTATGCTTGCAAGACGCACCCACCTGTCAAACAGTGTGCACTGTGAAGAAGGTTGCATACATCATTGCAACATCCGTTTCCAGTAATGGCATTTTTTCATTCTGAAAATGAAGGGACCAAGAGAAATATGCCGACTATAAGAGAAGGAGAAGGAGGGTTTCATTTGAACGACCTCTACAACCACTCCACACTGTTTTCAAACTATTTTCTTTTTCTACACTCTACTTACCCAAGGAATCTAATATATTATTCAAGGTGGGAATTGCAATAATTTTTACAAATTTTAAAACAGTAGTTTGTCCATGCTGTCTGTGATCTTGCGCATTCGGGTGAACATGTCCTCGTGGATACCTTTTTAGTATTTTTGTATTAACACCCCCGGCATTAATTTCGATTGCCAAGTGTGGAGACCAGGAAAAAAGTAGCACATGCACATTTCCAACAGCTAAAACCTCGTTTCTATCAATGTCGCTGTATGTACGGCTTGCGCTAAAGAGATATTTCACTAAATTGTTATTTTCTTGTTGTCGTGACTGAAATGCTGTCGCCCCCGTGGTCATCTCGCATTTTTGTCGAGAATTCTCTACTACTTTGACCGGATAATATCAGCAAAAAAAGTTGTTTCTTATAGTGTCCACATGTATGGATACATTGTATATTCCGAGCGGGCTGTAGTTTTTACTACAAAATACGCATGGTTCTGCATACACGCCTTTAATCTCTAAAATGTTTGTCTTGCTTGTTTTGTCCTTGTTTCATTTTTTATTATTAATTTCTTAGTGAGTTTGTTGCGTTACCGCGTATATTTTGTTACCATTTACTTGATAGCCATATCTACGCCTTCAGTGGTAAAATGAAGGTTCTCTGTATACTTGGTGCCATCTTCGGGTTTATATCCTTACCGTATACAGATGGATCGCCCGCTGCGCTGTCTAGACGGTTCGGTAAAAGCGGCGACATTATTCGGGGAGTCAACTTGGGCGGACAATTCGTGCTGGAACCATGGATCAAGCCATCTCTTTTTGAAGAGTTTTCAAAAACCAATCCTCAAGTCGTTGACGAGTGGACCTATTGCGCAGCACTAGGAAAATCTGAATGTGAATCGCGACTTCAGCAACACTGGAGCACATGGGTAACCGAGTCTGACATTGTCACGCTATCCATGATGGGAATAAATCATGTTCGCATTCCAATTGGGTATTGGGCGTTCACCGTCAAGGATGGCGAGCCATATGTACAGGGTCAAATCCCGTATTTGAAGCAGATTCTTCAATGGGTAGGCAAACACCAAATGAACGCAGTACTTGATCTACATGGCGTTCCTGGATCACAAAACGGGTTTGACAACTCGGGTCGTCTTGGTGGAATTCATTGGCAAGAGACTCAAGAAAATATTGAACGCTCCTTACAAGCCGTCGAAGGGATTTCGCGAATTGCAGCTCAGTTTCCAGACGTTGTGAATGGAATCGAAGTAGTAAACGAGCCAGCTATATGGGGATTGTCCAAACAGGGCATTATCGACTACTATAAGCGGGCTTATACAACCATCCGAAGCATTGTGCCAAACGTGATCATGGTTATTCACGACGCTTTTACGTCCCCGTCTGATTGGAATGATTTTAACATCGCTGGCTGGGAAAATGTTATACTCGATACACACACCTACCATGTGTTTGTCAAGGATCGTCTAACGCTGTCTCGCGATGCCCACCTTCAGGCGACATGTCAGGATGCTGCCAACGTACGCAATTTTAACAACAAGCTATGGACAGTAACGGGTGAGTGGTCCCTTGCCACTACTGATTGCGCACGCTGGCTCAATGGGTTTGGAAAGGGTGCTAGATGGGACGGCACGCTTCCCTGGGAGATGAACGGACCAGTATACACAGGTGCAACCTGCTCGGGCCAAAGCTCAATTGCTGCCTGGGATGCGCCAACTCGAACATTCTTCAGGCAGTTTGCCGAGGCTCAGATGGATGCATATGAAGCGGGGAGCGGATGGTTCTTTTGGAACTTTAAGACTGAGGAAGCAGATGACTGGAATTATATTAAGCTGGTCCAGACCGGTCTAATGCCTAACCCGCCAACTGACCGTCACTATTCTCGGTACTCGCTGGACAATGATCATTGGAACGTCAAGATTAATTCGCCTTGGTGTCATGAGTAGACCTTGTGCATTTCTTGTTTATTGTTCATGTTTCTTTCTTGCTTTGTTGTCAAAGTTATTATTACATTGTATCCTTTATTACCGCCACAGCATATTTTCAGAGAAAACCGCTAAGCCGCCGTCGCCGCCATCTGACCGCTTAATATAAGCGCTCAATGACTAAAACGCATAACCTTTAATTTTGCCTTGTGAGAAGTGGCTAACACAAAGCGTACCACGCTATCTGCTTGATCATAATAGTCGCTTCTTTATTTGTTAAAGTGTGGCTGTGTTTGTGTATATTCGAACCAATGTCAAAACTTTCAATAATGCAGTGCACTCTGTGCTTGCGTAAATGATTTGAATGTAATTTTAATATTAAAAATATCATTTGTCCTTTTGTCGACGCATTATTCAACCAGCATCTCTACTGCTACCACGATCGGGTTTGTTTACATTCTGGTAATTGCGGTATTGAAACTTACTGTCAATGGGATGGTCGACTTTGGTGGCATCCAATTGGGGCGCTATATGTACCAAATGGGGACTGAAATTCAAACGAGCGCAAGAAGAATGATGAGCAATTTTTTGCTCGTGGTAACTTCAATGCTGGTAGAGAATGCTGCATATTCTTTGCAGCGTTTAAAAAATTTGTACTAGCTCTGCATGCTCAAGCTAAAGCTGTATTTAACTCATGCCGGCTGCTGACCTCTTAAATAAATGCGTCAAATATTCCACGTTTTTTCGATTGCAACTTTTCCAGTCTGCTTTCATTTATTTTTTTTGACTGAAAACCTCCATTTAACAGTTCATCCACTATCATTGCTAATACATTTTTTCTTTCTTTCAAACCTTCTTGTTATTTTCCTATAAAATATAATGTTTTATCATTTTGGCAAGCCGCTGATGCTATTAGTGGCAACCACTTTGACTATGGTCAGTTCAGGTACCGCACACACACAATCTATCAAAAGACAACAGGTTATTGAGCCAATTCGCGGCGTAAATCTAGGTGGTGGTTTTGTTCTTGAGCCGTGGATTACACCCTCGCTGTTTGAACAATGGGCCAGCGTTCCGTCTACGCCGGTTGTAGACGAATGGTCGTATTGTGAAGCACTTGGAAGCAGTGAGTGCCGGCGCCGTCTTCAGCAGCACTGGGCAACTTGGATTCAGGAGACGGACATCTATACGCTAGCAGCAATGCACATAAACACTCTGCGCATTCCCATTGGATACTGGGCCCTCGTAGCCGATAGCTCTACGCCATATGTTCAGGGCCAGATTCCATATCTTGAGCGAATTCTAAGCTGGGCACAAAAATACAGTATGCGCGTGATCCTTGACCTGCATGGAACTCCTGGATCGCAAAACGGTTTCGACAATTCGGGTCGTCGTGGTAATATCACATGGTCAAAACGTCACTCAGATATTCCAAAGACACTAGATGCTCTTGATGGGCTAGCGCGCATTGCCAACAAATTCCCCTTGACGGTAGTTGGAATCCAGGCTGTCAATGAGCCAGCAAACTGGGGAGTGCCTAAGAGCACAATTGCGCACTTTTACCAGCTGGCTCACCGGCGAGTCCGGTCCGTAGCACCGCGGGTCAATCTAGTGTTCCACGACGCGTTCCTACCCGACAACGAGTGGGAGTCTATTGTTCCACGCAACTTGACCGATTCTATCCTAGACACGCACATCTATCATGTGTTTAGCGAGGACCAGCTTCAACTGACTGATGAAGGTCATATATCTCAGGCGTGCAACAACGGAAATACAATCAAAAGGTCAAACAACAGAGTGCGAACTATTTGTGGCGAATTCAGTCTAGCGACTACTGACTGCGCGCGGTGGTTGAATGGCTTCCAACGTGGTGCAAGATGGGACGGGTCATACCTGACAACCAAGCCGATCACGCCTGGAGGATCATGCTATGGCGCTGAGGACATGCGGATGTGGGATTCGCAAAAACGTGCTTTTATGCAAAAGTTTGCCATGGCGCAGATCCAGTCCTACGAGAAGGGTAGCGGATGGATATTCTGGAACTTTAAAACCGAAAACGCAGATGCTTGGGATTTTATTAAGCTCAGCCGGGCGGGTATAATCCCCAACCCACCAATTGGCTCAACTTTTGGCATCTGCCAAGCCTAAAGTACAGTTGCTCTTCAAAATGAATAAATACATTTTTATTACGACTGCATGTTTGTTTGTCTACTCCTGCCGGTGAATGTATTTTTTTTTTTTTTTGCAAAACAAAATTTGCAACTCGAGACATCTCTACTGTTTTGTTTGACGCTCGCATGGGCATAACGAATTGACTGATCATTACTGCTAGACGGACAACCTTTACTTTTTGTTGTCAATCTGACTCCCTGTAGTTTTTCGATATTCTGAAGTTTGCAGTAGGGGGTGTTGATGTTGGTTGCAAGTGCTCCTCTCTCCTCTTTTATTCCCCCGCGCTACATGAATGCCAAAGTTATTTGATGGAGTAAAATGCATGTGTTACATGATTGTGTGTGTGGAACACTATGCGTGGATGTTTGATTCAGAAGTGGCAGCCATTAATCATTATCGTTTTTCCGAGACGTACGTGAACAAGAAACTGTCTCGTGATAATCTAAAGACCACTAGCAGCAGCGCTGCACAAGGCTTAGCAATGCATAGCATTGTAGAATGATTACATGACTTAGCTTGAATGAACATGCCGTGGTCAGTGAAGTATTCTGGGGATGTTTCATGATGGCTGCAGTTATGAATAGGGTGCCTTGCTAGTTTAGCCTATAGTGAATTTGATTTTCAGAGTGCCTTACTTGCCACGCATCCGTTGTTACTTGCTTTCTCGTTCTTTCTGTTGCCCTTCTGTTTGCACCGAATCCAGGTTTGTTTCTCTGTTGCCTGCTTCCACCTTTATATGTTGACTTCCCTTTTTAGTGCACAACATTATACAGATTACTCTTATATTTCGGACCATACTCTAAATCAACCGATACATCGAATCACACGTGGCGCCAGTAGACAACACCTGTATATTGTACCATGTATGTGCACAGGATTGGCCCTCTGATTGCGCTGGCTGTTGCACATATTGGTGGTGTTGCAGCAATTCCAGCATACCAACCGCTATATCAGTATGCTGGCAGAGGTGGTAGCCAGGTGGTAACACCAGCTCAAATTGCCGCGCCACTTGCGTTAACAGGTCTAGAACAAACTGGTCTTTCGCCAATTGCTAATATCCAATCAGTGCAGTTTATGCCCGGTCCGCAAATACCCGCAGTGCAACAGCAGGTAGGCTTAGGAGACTCGACATTAGGGCGTTTAGCGGTTGGGTCATCTGCAGAATACACGCATGGGATTGATTCAAAGATTCAAGGCAGCAGAATACAGCGCCTACAGCACCAGAATATCCCTGGCTACAGCAAACCTGTTGTTGATAGCATTGACTCTGACGAAATGGTTGCAATTCCAAAGATAAATCACGGCGATCCAGTGATTCCTTTCCAGCGACGGCCCGGAGTTGGACGGCTGCCATCAGTGCAGCCGGATACACTCGTTGACCAGCTGTCTGATAGTACGAGCATTGCAGCGGACGGCGGTGGCTGGCCACCATCTTTTGATTCTACTAGTTCCCCGGATCATTCTAATGATGACGAACCACTCTCAGAAACCGTTATCAACAGTAGCTCTGATGAGCCTGAAACAAGCGCAATGAGCGCCATCGTTCCTCCACCACCCCACAAAAAACCAGTAGAGATAAAGAAGGCTACGCCAAAAGTCGTATCGACTGCTCCAGCAGCTACACCAAAAACAGAAAAACATACACCGACTGAGATTACTAACAGCTGCGTTGCAACCAGTAATACAGCGGCGTGTAGCCAAGTTCCACAATCAATCAACTCTGCTGTGCTAGAAAGCAGTGCTAAAACGCCCAATGCCTATGGTTCTTCTGAATCGCAGGGAGCAGCTGGAGTCATGCGTGTTGCTTGCAACGATT
>JANBSE010000439.1:0-10266 GCA_027578475.1 Coemansia sp. RSA 2607
CGCACACCACTAGAAAATAGCTTTCCTCTTTTTTTCCTTACCCTTTCCCCAGAAACATTATTTGCAACATATACCGTACAATACACCCACTTCCAGACATCTTCCCCACCTGCACACACGTTCAGTCGGGCCCTCAAAACCACACAAAAACAAACAATCAAGCAACTTTACAACAATGGGCTTCATGGACCTATTCTATCCGGATCCCAAGAAGAAGAACCGGCCGCAATACCGCAAGAGCTGCAACTGCGACGAATGCATCGCACGCAACCGCAGCTACGGCGACTTCTGGCGGGCCAAAACACCCGTGTGCACGTGCTGCGACTGCATGGCTATCGCTGGGCAGAACATCCCGCACGTGCACAGCACTCCAGGACACGTCCACGCCCCGCACCATTCGTGCGCACAAAGCGGCGTACCGTGTTTACCAGGCTGCTGCGACACACGCCACGCAGAGGCTACGACGATGCCACCGCCGCCGCCGAAATACTCGCTGATGCCGCAGACTACGCACAAGGTGGATGCGATGTGCGAGTCAAAGTACTATACTACGCCGTTGGCTCTGGCTAAACCACATGTGCCGGTGGATACGTGCAGGGTCGCTCATGCTCATGGCGCGGCGAATGGGTGCCCGTGCGCGGAGTGCCGTGGCTACTACCATGGTCACACGCACGTGCATTCGCACGGTCACTCGCATTGTCACCGAGAGGACATGTATCTGGCAATGCCGTCGAGCTACGTACCCTGCAACCGCTGACCTAAGCAGAACATCCATTACAGCGCATCTCAATTCTGTACACTTTGTAAACATTTTCGTATATAAAAAATGAGCTATTATCGTCTGAGCACCACATGTCTTTATCATTACACTAGGTTCTTGGCTTTGCCCTTGCCCTTCTTCTTGGCAGATTTCTTGGAAACGGCGGCGGGTTTGGTAGCAGACACAGGCGACGTGGGGGACATGGCCGGCGACGGGTCTTCCATGCCCATACCGGGGAGCATGGGCATGGCGCCCGAGTCAATAAGGTCCTGCAAAGTAGGCTCCTTCTCGCGCTCCATAACCACGCCAGCCATCTCCCTCGCCACAACCTCCAGCAGTTTTTTCCTGGACCCCACCGAACCATTAACCGGACGACCGCTCACGTCATCAAAAAGCCTCACACGCACGCGCCCGGGGTTGAAGAAATCCCTCGGATGCGTCTTGTTCGGCTCGTAAACCACGTCGAAGCCGGCTTTCTTTGCAGCCACCAGGAGTTGGCGCCCGTGCGGCGCATAGATTGCCAAAGAGAGGGCCACTTTGCGGCCGCTGTCGAGTGACCGCGATTTATCGAAATAGAGCGGGTACAGGCAGACCCATTTTTTGTACCGCGACATGTCGGAGGAGGAGGAGGACTCGGGGGCACGCAGGCTTTGGCCGATGCGGATGCCCTGTGTGGGTGCTGCAGGGATGTGCGGCGGAGAGGGCGCGCGTGCCACGGGGTAGGGCGTCGGGGCGTCGGGCAGCGGGAAGTCCATGTCGTCGACATCGAGCTCCTCGATAGTGGTTGTGTACCTGCTGGACATTATCTTTCTAACTAGATTGGGTTAGGGTGAGGAGGATTTGAATTTGAATTTGAAACAAGGGATGCAGGTTACAAGAAAGCCAAAAAGCATGGAATAGAAGATGCGTTCAGTGCAGCGACTAACTCTTCCACATAATGTATTGAGCAATCAGGAGATCACGGATGGATCAGTGCGGGGGCGAAATGGCGGCCAAAGTGTTGTGGGCCACCTGCGCTATGGCATGCAGTTCACGTGCAGCCTCATCGGCATCGGCCGGGACAGAAAGACGCTGCAGGTCGGCGGAGAGTTTGGCGAGCTGCAAGCCGATTGCGCGCAGGCTGGCTAGCGCCGACGCCGGGTCGCTGGGCATGGCAGCGGGCGCGGCAGGCTTAGCACGCAGGTCGCGCAGAGAGCCGGTCTCGGCGACCTGGTTGGAGTGGCTGCGAGTGCGCGGCATAAACGGCAGCTCGGGCTCGTCCAGCGCAGCAGACGGAGTAGCAGCGGCGGCGAAGAACGGGTTGGTCGACGGGGCGACCGGCGCCGTGGCCAGCGCACCGGCGGCAGAGGAGAGCCCCCGGGTGGCGCCAGGCGTCGCCGGAGCACTAGCGGCCACCTTGGGCGTCTCGCAGGTGGCCAGCCCCATGCGCAAATACTCGTCGTCGTTATCCTCGCCCGACTCCCCAGCACGCTCCCCCCTGACGTCCTCGTACCGCGCCACAAAGCTGGCAAACAAAGCCACGTCGCGCACCGCACTGCCGTTGTCCTCCAGCACCACCGAGTCGCGGCGCACCTGCGAGCGCGCGATATTGTAATCACGGCGCAGGGCGCGGTCCCAGCGGTCCAGGTGCGCGTCCACAATGGCCAGACGCCAGGCGCGCAGGGCGGCGAACTTGCGCAGCATATCGTGCGCCGCCAGCCGGTCGTACAGCTTGACGCGCCGGTCGATGCTGGACGAGCACACGAGGTCCAGCGCGCCGTTGACCAGCGTCAGCGAGGCGGCCACAAAGTCCACTGCGTGCGCAGCGGCCGTCTGGCGCTCGGCCGTCGGCGCGTCGGCGTCGTACTCGTCCATGGCGCGCTCCACGGCGTCCATCCACTCGGCGAACGGCAGCTTGCGCTTGACGCCGGGCTCGGCGCCCTCCGATTCACGGCGGAACAGCGCAGCCAGGATGACCTCGTGGGCGGCGCGGCGCTGCACGAGCATCGAGACGATGCGCAGGGCCACGGTGGCGCACGGCAGCCAGCGGGTGGCCACGGAGTCCAGCACGTGACGCAGCCTCACGCCGTCCAGCAGGTACGCTGCGCCGGCGTCCACCTTGGCCACGCCCAGCACGCAGCGCAGCAGCTCGTGCTCCTTCATCAGCTCGTCGGCGCGCCTGGCCGCACGGCGGGCGTTGAGCTGCGCCAGGTGCTGCAGCAGCAGGCGCAGCCCGCCGTCGTCGACGAAGGCGTTGATCTGCTGGATGCTCTGGCACGACACGTCGACGCGCAGCTTCTCGAGCCTGGCGCACGGCAGCGACTGCGTGCCGGCGCGCGAGAGGATGCCCAGGTGGTCGGACAGCGGGGTTTGGCTCTCGGCGGCCCTGTCCTGCGTGAGCCTGTGCGTGTGCAGCAGCTGCTGCTTGCCCTCCAAGGGCATGTTTTTCATTGCCAGGCGTTGCGCGCCCTGCAGCCCCATGGAGTCCATCAGTGTGTCGAGGTCCTCCTCCAGCTGCGTCGGGTGCGCGTCGACCGGTGGCGGCGGCGACGGGAACGCCATGGAGACGGGTCGGCTGCGGCGCCCCGTGGTGCGTGGGACCGGCTGCGTTAGGTTTGTGGTGCTGGCTGACGAGTGCCCGCGCAGGCGCCCGCCCGGCGGTGCCTGGTGGTCTACGCCGCCGCTGTTACTGCTGCCGCTGCTGCTGCTTGTGTCTCTGCTGCCGCTGCCATCGTCGGCGGCACCGCGATCGCCGGTCAGCTGCACAAAGTTGTCGGTGGACTTTGAGCTTTTGTGGAGAGAGAACGGGAGACGCATGCAAACGATTGATGCTTGGTTATTGCTGCCAAGAATATATGCCCCTATTTGGTTTAAAAATAAAAATGTAAGATGGAAAAAAAAGGAGAGAGAGTGAGAGAGTGAAGGACGGGCTAACAACCTTGAGAGATCTGTTTTCTTTCTCTGCAAGCGGATCTTCAAACACCTTTAAACAGCTTCAAAGCGCTTCAAAGCGCCGCCAACCCAACAGGAAATGCACGCCCGTTGCGGCTCGGACATAATGACGTTGATGGCTAATGAGCATGCGTTAAAATAGAAAAAAGAAACACCCATGTATCGTTCCAAACAACAATGCAATAGAAAACAACCCATGTCGATTTTTAGAGTCTTGCATCGCCCGCGGTCCGCACAAGCCGAATATTATCGAACCCGCCCTGCGCAGCGCGATCCATCACCAGCCTGTTCACCGCACGACCGGCGGCCACCCCATCGCCAAACAGCAGCGCATCCGCCACACCCGCTCCGTCCACAGGGTACGCCCAGTCGCCGGGCAGCACGGCGACCACGCGCCCGTCACTCCTCGCGCACACCACCGGCTCCACCGCCACGTCGTCAAAGTACTCCAGCCTCCGGGCCAGCTCCTGCCACATCCCCACACGTCCCATCGCGTGCAGAATGCAGAACTGCGGGGGGAACAATGCCAGCAGACCCTGCCGGTTCAGGGCCAGGGCCTCGGTCGGCGCCACCCACCGCACAGAGGAGATCTCGCCGGCCCGCGGTCTGACATTGAGTAGCTCCCGGGGGTCCCGCAGATGCGCCAGGAAGAACCGCGTGTCGAAGCGCAGTTTCTGCGCGCGCGGGGTAACCCACCGGCCCAGCGACCGTGCGCAAGCCCCGGACACCCGCAGGTTGGTTTCCTCGTGAGTTTCGCGCACCGCGCACGCCCAAGCGTCCTCGCCGGTTTCCTGCACCCCGCCCGGGAACACCAGCGCGCTGGAGAAACTGCCCCCCGCGCGCCGCTGCACCATCAGCACCCGGTAGTTGCTCGCTGTCTGTGGTCCACCCAGTTGCGCCACCGGCGCTGTGATGACGAGTGAGGCCGAAGCGCGTGCGTGCATTACGAGAGTAAAGAAGGAGGGTTTGTTAAAGATGGAAGGAGGGGTTACGATGCTGCGTCACCGCACGCCCTTTGCGCTTATCAAGCCTCGTTCTCCCACGCTTCCTCGCCGCGTGACCTTTCCGTCCGTTTGCCGCTGGCGCGTGCAACCCGAGCCAATCGGCTCCCTCAGCCGAACAAAAAAAACCCACACCTTCTAGCCTTTTTTGTTTTTTTTTTGCCCGCCCAAAAGGTCACATCCACCCCCCCTCCGTAGCATAAGCCGCGCCACCCCCATCTCGCACCCTCCACTTTGCACCCCCATCGACCTTCTTTTATTTCTAAAACCATTTTCATCTCTTTTTAAAATTCCTCCCCTGCTACTCGCAACCCCTCTTGCACACCCCCCCTGGCAAAGAACGGCCCGGGTTCACACCCACTATTTCCCCTCTCTTTGTATTTATTTTAGAACCGCCTTCGCCGTCTCTCCGTCTCCCAGCTGTAGCTTACTCCCGGGCTACAACCAAGCTTTACGCAAAGGGGGTCCCCCGCTCAAGACAAGGGTTAAAAAAGGTTTGTATACGCTTGTTGCACACATACATACATACACACTCACGCGACATGGCTCTCGCAGGCGTTTCTAGCTCGCCCCCCTTTTTTCTCCACTCTCGCGCCTTCTCGCTTGGCATGCTTGTGCCGTCTGCGCAAAACAAGCACCGTCCGACCGTTCGCCGCGAGATAGGCGAATTCAAATCTGCCTTCTACTCATTCGCGCAAACAAACCCAAAGAGTATTTCATATACGCGTATTCCCTACACTATAGCTCACTCCATCCCCCAATCACATGTCCGCCATGCTCACCACGTGAGCCATTGAACCTACAACATAAAACGCACTTCCTAATCAAATCACACAAATCACTAGATTTCTTACACCCGAACGGAACAAACAAGCAGAACAGGTAAAAAACAAAAAACAAAAATGGCCGCTGAAAAGTGCACGCTGATCCCCGAGCAGCTCTTCGAGTCGCAAGAGGCCTTCATCGTGCACGTCAAGCGCTTCGCCGTGGAAAACGGCTTCAACGTGCGGCTAGACGACGTCGAGCGCGACAAAGAAGGCCTGATCCGCAAACGCGACATTGTGTGCTCCTCGGAGGGCGCCCCACGCGGCAAGGACGCCGCCAAGCGCGAGGGCAGCGCCGACCCCTCCGAGCCCGACGCCGACGCAACCACCCCGCGCTCCGCCGTCGCTCACTCCGGCGCCCACCGCCGCAAGTCCATGAAAACCGGCTGTCGCTGGCTGGCGCGTGCCTCACGCCAGCCCTCGGGCATGTGGAAAATCATCATGCTCCGTCTGGAACACAACCACGAGCTCACCACGCGCTACGAGCTGCCAATGCCGCTTGCTCACACTATACGCACCGGCGACAACGACAGCATCTCGGCCGCCGCCTTGGCTGCCAGGAACGCCATGGAGGCCGGGGGCTATGCGGGTCCCTCGGATGAGTTCAAGAACCTGTTCCTCCAAATGTCCGTTGCATGCAATGAGCTCTGCTGGGCCGCTGCGCGTCACCCGGCTACTGTCGCAGAGGTGCTCAGCGAGATCCGCAGGCTGCAGGCGCATTTGAATAAGCAGAACGCCGCTGCAGATGCCACCGGTGCACATGCGTCGCGTGCGCGCTCGGGGCTACCCACCATTGCCGAGGGCGATGATGCCAATGAGGATGAGGATAATGCCATGGACACCGGCGATTCGCCAGACGGCGTGGCAGCTGCGCAGGCTGCTACAGCGCAGGCCGCCAGCGGCTCGCTGGTGATGATGAGCCACTCGAACGGAATGATGGTTGGCGGCCACATGCCCGGCAACTCGCCCTCGCAACACACCCATCCCTCGCAGCAGCAGCAACAGCAGCAGCAGCACTTTATCGGCGTACCGCACCTAATATCCTCGCAGATGGACGTTACCATGACCGAGTCTGCAGCCCAAATCCTCGCGCGCTCGCAGAACCGCAACGTCGAGCCGCAGTCGCCTGAGCTCAACGGCAGCAACGGTCCGCAGCCCACCCTGTCGGCCGCCATGGCCGCCGCCGTGGCTACCGCCAACAATTCGGCAGACACGCCGATTTCCCCCACGTCTGCCTCGTCGGCAGGCACGGGTCCCGTAAAGCGCTCACGCGGCCGCCCGCGCAAAAACCCAATGGCTGCGGATTCTGCAAAGACCACAAAGTCAAAAGCTCAGCAGAAGCGCGAACAGCTGCAGAGAGAGTCACAGCAACAGCAGCAGCAGCAGCAGCCGCGTGAGCAGCCGATTAAGCCTACGCCCACGCCTGCTGATCTCGCGTCGCTGTCGCACAAGATCATTTCGCAGAACGCTGCGTCGTCGCCGGCAAACATGCAGCGCCCGCTGAGCTCTGCTCTGGCTCTGCCCTCGCAGTCCCTGCAGGTGCAGTCGCACGCTCATGGCCGCGCCCAGCTGCTGGGCAGCAACGCCAACGTCTCCTCGCTCCTCGACTCGCGCTCGCACATCAACCAGGTGCAGCGACAACCACAGCAAACCCAGCAGTCGCAACAATCGCCAACATTTTTTCTCGGCGCCGCCGAGGGAAACGGCTATTCAAAACACCCAGCAGCAGCAGCAGCAGTATCAGCAACAGCAGCAGCAAATGTGGAATATTCAGCAAACTCGCGACCAGCAGTCGCAGCGGACTCCTATTCAGATGTCTCAGAGGCTCTGGGATACGGCGGCAGCACAGCAGCCGCCGCAGCAGTCAATTCAGAGCCCTCAGCAGCAACAGCAGCCGCCACAGCAGCAGTTCCTCAGTATTCCTCAGCAGCAGTCGCAGCATCCGCACCAGCAAATGCATCTTCAGCTGCCCACATCCTACGACGCGGCGGCCTACCATCACCAGCAACAGCAGTCGCAGGTGCAGCAGCAGTTCCACCAGCAGCAGCAGCAGCAGACCCAGCAGTACCACGCTCAGCAGCAATATCAGCAATATCCGACTCTTCCGCGAATGCGCCCGCCGCAGTAAACTCCTCAGAAATTGACGCTGCCACTGCTGCCGCCGTTGCTGCCTTCAACCCGCCTGGCGCATTTGCTAGCGGCAGACCCAGGTTACCAAACAGCGCTGCTGCTGCAACCGCCACCACCGCAGCAAGCGCCATGCGCGCTGGTAGTGGCAATATACTTGTTGATCGAGAGTACAGCCAAGCTGCTTCGCTTTCGTCTGCATATCAGCAGCCGGTAAGAAGAATCGAGCACCCATATCAACAGCAGCAGCAGCAACAGCAAAGACCGGACTCTGCTGTAGCTTATAGACAGCCTGAGCAGGCCTCATCTGCTGCAAACATGGTAAATCAAGCAGCTGCTTCGCCAGCCGTAGGGACGATCAGCCACCTGGTTCTTAACAACAACCAAACTGGCACACAAAGAACCCATCTACATCATCCACATTATCAACAGCAACAACAGCAACAACAGCAACAGCACATGTTTCATGTTAATCCGCCAATGCACGCCACCCACCTTGGTCGCAACGACGACCCTACCTCGGCCGCTCAGTTCAATTCTTACCTGATAATGTCGCGTGCCCAGCAGCAACAGCAACAGCAGCAGCAACAGCAACATTACCAGCAGCAACACCACGCTGTTCAGCACCACCCTGCTCAGCAGCAGGCTGCCCAGCCCTCCGAGCACCTGGTTGGTGTCACACACCAGTCCCCGCCCGTCAGCGCGATGGCTCTGCCGCCGATGACTCACGGAAACAGTGTTCTTTCAACCACCCGTCGTCTCGACGAGCTCCATCTCAACCAGTACCACACAACCATGAACGCCTGGCAGATGTAATATCGATATCTCTCTATTTAATATACAGTCAAACACGACAATTTGTTACTCCACTGAATAGCATGTTTTGTAATGCTTAAAAAGTTTAATTTAGCAGAAATCGACTAAAGTCAAGACTTAGGAGAAGATTAAGCTGGCTGCCATATCCAAATTGCCACCTGCCGCATCGAGGTGCCGGATTGCCTCTTCACGGCTGACGCCGAGATTCATCAGTGCCGTAATTGCCTCCTCCGGATGGCTAGGCTGCTGCGCAGACTGATGAACCGACGACTGCTGTTGGTTTGGTGAAATCTGCTGCTGTTGTTGTTGTTGTCTCTGTTGGTACATCTGCCGCTGCGCCATACTCGATGCTGCAGCACTGCCAAAAGGTGCTCCCGATGTCGACACCACAGGTGCCGGCGGCGTCACCGTGTCCATACTATTTCCATGGGCAGAAGAGACAGCAGCAGCAGCCGAGGAACTCCCCGGGACGTCGTCATCCTCCTCATTCATCTTTGGAATCTGGTGCTCAGGTAAGAACTCGATAACCTTGTCGTTAATAACCAGAGCGTTCTGCCTTAGATCAATGCACGCCAGGTGTCTCTTGAGCATGTCCAGTCCAAACAGCAGGCTAATGTGCGCACCTTCCATTACAGTGAACGAGCACAGGAGTGTTTGCTTCCCAACGGTCAGCTGCGCATTATGCACGCGCCCGAGGATCTTCGCCCTACCGACTCCACGGGCCTCGCCCGAAAACCTCGTGTCCACTAGGCGCATAATGCCGCAGCGCTCGGCGCACGACTTGCTCATCACTGTCGCCTGGGCACCCGAGTCTACAAGCGCCTTGATCGGTGTTCCGTTGACAGTCACGTCGAGGAACAGCATAGTCACAGTGGCGAATGACTCGGGATTGAGTTCAAGAGCCGTCGCCATGTTCTGCATAATGTTCTGCTGTCGGATAGCCTCTTCAATGCGCCGCTGAGATTCAACATTGAACGGGTCGGCATCGAGGTTGGCCATTTCCTGCTCCTGCTCCTGCTGTAACTGCGCCTGGCGTTGCTGGAGAATGTTCATTAGACGGCCAAACTCCGCTGGATCGTTTTGCACCGCCCGGGCTATCTCTGGATGTGTCTGTTGCAGCTGCTGCATTAGTGCTGGGTTGCGCAGTACCTGCTGCCGGTGCGCCTCGAGCTGCGGTGAAAGTGCCGACGGCGAGCCGTAGGACTGCTGTTGGCTCGAGTCTGAGATGTGTATCAGGCTCTGGTCTTCGACTCCCAGCTCGCCGAGCGTCTTTGAATTGCCTTCGAGAACGATGCCCTTGTACACCAGACGCTGCCGCTCGATTGGAATATCAAACTATAAACAAATGAAACAACCATAGTGTATCAGACATTAGAACACATGATACCATTCAATCCATCATTATGCACTGCCACCGGTACCAGATATACTCCCCCATCCTCTCTATAAACGTACGTTTAGCTCAAGCAGCGCGCGCAGGTCGCCCAGTTCAAGCGACTCGCCGACTTCGAATTCCTCTATCTTGTCTGGAACTTGGGTAAATGTCACACGCATTCTATGGGCCTGTATCAAAACGAGTCTTCTATATCTTGCTCTACTAATATGCTTGCTGTCTTGACGCGGAAAATTGCGGAAAATGAAAAATACAGAGACGAAAAATAGTAAAGGGTCGGGCGACCTACGCGGTGGACGTGATGTTGCGCATTGCCAGCAGACGAAATCATTCTTTGCTTCAACCACGTGATAAAATAATGTCCCATCGTTTTGCAGCTTGCCAAGGTTTCGTGGTTGCACAAATCTGCTGATT
>JANBSE010000440.1:0-10264 GCA_027578475.1 Coemansia sp. RSA 2607
TTTTTGTTCTTTTTGAAATCCTTTGCTTTTCTGCACACGCTAATCCAACACGACCAAATGTCAGCAGGCAAGGATGTCTTTTTCGCGTCTCTTGTTTTCAGCATTGCCAAATGAAACCGAGCTTAGATGCAATACACAAAGAATATGTATGCACATCCAATCTGAGCAACATCACTTTTTTTCTTTGTCCTTGGTACATTCTAGCCACATGCATATATCCGCAGATGCCAGGAGATGCATCCTTTGTTCTGTTTAATCTCTTTTCCTCTTTATTTCTCGGTATGTCATCTCGCAACCACTCGTTAACGCGTGGTAATGTCAGCAATGCAAATCTTGAAATAAAAACTCGCCAACTCGGGAAATACATATCGATAATATTCGCAATTTTATTCAAAATTAGGCGATTCTAGCTTGGCAGAGATTGTGTCTGTGCCATCTCCAAGATTAGTTGCTGGCGAATCGTCTCCCGAGCTATGTGCAGCTACATCTTCTGCTGCTCGAATACGGTAGAAATCTTCTAGGTCGGCCAGGGCTCTGCCAAAGTCGCTATAAACGCGCATATGGCTGCGGATCCACTTTGAAAGCTTTTTTACGTTCCACTCATTGGCAAAACGCGCCTCAAGCATAATGATTGCACCCCAGTCGTTTTTGTGCCGAAGGCATCGACCTAACGCCTGGTTAGTAGCTCGGAATGCCTGGATTTCATACCACGCCGAGCCATTCAGCAGCGCTGCAGAAGACTGCTGACCGGGCGTCATACTGCTGCCGTGTTGCTGCTGTTGCTGCTGCTGCCGCGGATGCTGCTTTATCATGGCATCATTGTATTCGCGCTTGAGCGTGACTTTGACATCCTTAAACGCGGGATATGGTATGCCGATATTGACAACGGTGCGGCAGAAGAAATCCGAAAAGTCGATTCCCTCGGATACTTTGCCTCGGTAAACAGCAAACATCACTGCGCCTCGCTCAAGCGGCTGGCCCTCCACCCTGCTATTAAGCAAAAAATTGCGGTAATCTTTGAGAAGTTTCTCAAACGCCTCCTTTGATCCGCCTTGGGGCTCCACAAAAACCTGCTTGAGCTCCTCCAGTTTGTCCATCAGCTTCGTCGTTCGCCAGCGCATGAACAACTTGTTAAGCAAAGAGTAAGACGACACAAACACGAGCATACCATCTGGACAGCTGGCTGCAATCGAGCACAGTGAGGCACCAACGTCATCTTGGAATACAACCGTATCTACCGTTTTATACTTTGCCTCAAGCAGCGTACCCGCTGGTCCACACATGATGGACATTGCCTTGAACCGCGAGGGATCAATGACATGATTAGCCTCAAGCGTGCTTGCAAAGTCGACCTGAAGCTCGGAGGCATAGCTACCTAGCGGCGACAGTGTACCGCTAGTCAAAACAATTGATCGAGTTAGCGAGGCGATCTCGGCAAATACAACACCTGGATTCAGTGCCCAGAATGCCAGCGTGTTTACCTGCTCTTGCGTTACAGTTGCAGGGGCAATGGTCGACTTTTTGCGTTTGCGGTTTGTAAAAAGCTGCTCGTGACTGGTCATCACTGTGCGTCTGATCCGAGCAACACGATAGTCTCCACTGAACCTGCCACCGTGAGACAGATGCTTGAGCACCCGTAAAAGGCTGCCAATTACACGCATCGAAATATTTGATAAATAGTTCGAATCGATACCGTCAATGTCTTTTCCTGAGGTACTGCCGCCTGTCATACGTTGGTTTTCAGCATGAATCGCACGCTGCTCCTTGATATAGTCTTCAATTTTGGAGTACGCTTGCTGGAGACGTGACGTAAATGCTGGGGTCATCGCGAGCTGGTTAAGCAGGTCTTGTATCGATGCATCTTTTCTGGGCCACACGGCTGTCAACGTCTCAAAGTCTTGGTGCTCGAAATCTTCAAATTCACCCTGCATCCAGGTAACCAAACCTTGTGCAAACATACCAACAAACTCGTGCGTCTCGGGGAGATGGCCGGCCTTGGCCATTGTCTGGCATTCATTTATCAGGATATCGAGTTGTTTGTCTGTAATCTCAACAGAGCCTGCTTCGCGTGCAGCGTTTTCGACATTGTGTGCTTCGTCCAGAATAACAATGCTGCCATTAAGCGAAATGCCAGCAGCCTCCCTGACCCCCGGATCAAGAATGTAGTTATAGGGACAAAACACAAGGTCGGAATTCTCAGCCAGCTCGCGTGCAGCAAAGTATGGACATGCAAACTGCTTCTTACCAAGATTGACAATGTCCTCAATGTCCCAGATCTCCAGCTCACCTCCGGATCTTATCTTTGAGTGTCCGCTTATTTTTCTGTGGCTCTTGAAGGGCGAGCAGTTGTCGTGTTCGACAAGAAACCGACATGCTTCGTCTATAGAGGCTGCCTTGGTAGCTTCGCCGTGTATACACATCTGTGAGCGGCTTCCCAGCACCGCGGTTTGCAGGCGATAGGCCGACTTGAGTCGTAGCTCATCGACCAGCTGCGATACTTGTCGATGTGTCCTCGATCCAAAGTATATACGCGGCGTTGATTCTGTGCTGCCGTTTTCTTTGAACTCAATCAGAGCGTCAATATCCTTCTGATCCATCCCAGGAGGAATGCGGGTTTTTGCGGCCTGGATAATAAAATCGGCTGTACCAGCCAGATCGTGGAGAGCATGGATCAAGAGGATCTCTGTATTGTCCATCTGAACTTTTGAACGTTTCGAGGTATCGTTTGCTGCAGGATCTGAAGTGGGCAAACTGGGTATTGGCCCGAACTCAGTGTTTTGTTTCTCGGCTGCGGGTGGTTTCGGCTTTGGTGTGGAGTCAACAAAATCGTCATCGTCTTTATGAGTGCCACTACGGTCATCTGGTTCTGCTTTGATATTTTCGATATTAGGTTTAACATCGAGGACGGGTGCACTGTCGGGTTGACCATCTTGAGCTAGTCGATCCAGTATACTCTTTCCTGTATGAGAAGTGCAGCCATCAATCTCCATTTTAACGTCTGGCTTTTTGTCCTCTGACGATATAACCTGCGCCTGCGCATCCTTGTCCTGGCTCCTTTTACCAGCCTCAGGCAGCAGAGACCCGCCCTTTATGTACTTGCGGATAGCCTGGCGCACATTGGACATACGCTGCTTGCTTTTAGTTGTATAGTTGCGCCTCCACGCCAGTGCTGCGCACAAAAGCGCTAGGGACTTTCCCGAACCTGTAGGACTCTCAATCATCGTGTTTTTGGACATGTTGAGTGCGCGGACCATGTGGTTCATCATGCCGAGCTGTGACGGGTAGGGCTTGAATGGAAAGTGTACTTGAACGCCACCTATAAAGTACGTCTGGTGATTTAGGTGAGAGGCAATTCGAATGGTCTCCTCAGAGTTGGCGGTCTTTGATCCCTGGCCTGAGGGTTTGTCGCCGTGTACGCCAGTGTTTGCTTTCGCATTTCCCTTATTATAGTTGGAAGGCATGTCTGAAATTGAAAGCAAAATACAGGTGAGGAATATGGAAAAAAAAAATATCTTTTGACTTCAAGTTTACCTGGCTGAGTTTAGCAAATCCTGTACTTAATCTTGGGTCTCTGCATAGATTCAGAGAAGAAAAAAACTTGTTTTCCACATGCGCAGCCATGCTTCGAAAATTCCCAAATGTCGCAACACAAAACTTTATTTACATTTCTAATCGGGAAAGATCCACGGGTGGCTTGTATTTTGAGCACATATCAAGGTCAGATAGGTGAGGACAGTGCTCCTTGAACTGCTCTATAAACGGTCTCAGCGTCGAGACCATTGAGGGCAGCCCGTAGAAGCCCTTGAGGTTGCGGGCCCGTAGTAACATGTTTTTAGCCGTGTTGACAAACAGGTCCTTTACTCCACTTCTCTGCTGACCCGAGATATATACGTTCTGAACAGAAACAGCAGACCACTTATCCAAGTCGAAGCTGGGGTCAAAGGCCGACTTTGTGCAAACTGCATTTTTGATATACAAGTTGATCAGATTGGTTGTGCGCAGTAACAGGTCAAGCACGTCGGTGCTGTGGATTCTGCCAATTTCCAGATCAAGGAGACTGCTCCAGGCGGTCATTTCGGGCCTAAACTGTATGCCTTCGATGTCAACCACGAAATATGAAAACTCTGTGCTAGTAAGTTTTCCAAACAAAAAGTTTGTGCAGCTGTAGAAGCCGTCAGCTGCGTGAGCTCCTGAGGGTTTCAGTTTGGCGTATACTTTGTCTACGGACGTAATCGGGCAGTTCTTAAACATATTTTGTCTGCATACATTGTTGGTGAATACGAGTCGGCGCATGTGTGTGGGAAAGACATCGTCAAAGCGCAGGTCTGTTATTTCAGGCATTTCTGAGACCTTGAGACTCTCCAGCATAGGGAATTGCACCTTGGCAATTGTACCCAAGTTTTCAGCGGGATTTCTCCATTTACTCAGGGTCTCCTGTGTCTCAGTAGCCTCTTCGCTGGCCTTGAAGCTGATGGAAAGGGTGTGGAGTTGGGAGAACACAGTATCACCGGTCGATTGGTCATTGTTACGGAAATATGACCACGAAAAGTTTGTTGGAACATCGACAAGCTTCAAGTAAGCCAGCTTTCCGATGGATATTTTAGGGAGCATTTGGATTGAATTGTGGTTGCAGATGATTGTCAGATGAGCCAGGTTGTCGGAGAATTTGGGAGCCGCCAAATCGGTAAACGCATTGCTGTTAATGCGCTGCAGCTGACCAGCGTACAAGCCCATCAGCCTGCTGAAAAACTTTGACTCTGTGTAGTTCCACGCATGGCTGTGCAAAGTAATGTCGGCTACATTGGGCATGCTGCCGCGGACAAATCTTGCCAGAAGATGAAGGCGTTCGGCACCGATATCCTTATCTACTGTTTCAACAGAGTTTTCGGATCCAAAGACGCCTAGGCAGTAGTCAAAGTTGAGACTGAGCCAGATGGAGTTGACGTTGGTCCATATTTGCGTGTTCTGCTTGTGGGCTAGAAGCATTGAGGCAAACAGCCAGTTTGAATGCGTTAGAGAAAAAAGGGAAAACGCGACTTTGTTGACATAGCGGTCGGCGCCGATTTGGCGCATTAGACTGAGGTTAGTCGCAACCACTGTGCTGTCAAAGTCGCCATTAAAAATATCTGTATCCAGTGTTTGGTGGTTTGAGCCGGCGCCGCGGCTCTGGAAAACAACTGTCCGGTATACCAGAGGAACAGCTACAGTCCGCCATTGCTGGCAGACAGATAACAAGGGCAACTGGCCTTTCCACTGACGATAGTTTGTGACGTTTGTGTTAGTTGCGTAGTGCATTATGTTTGAGACAATCTCGGGCGAAAGCTGAGCGAAATGTGACATTACGGATTTTAATAACGGCGTGTATATATGTGTACAGATGATGGAAATAGAGAGCGGCTTAACTAGTGGAAAAATATGTTGGGAATAAAAACGGGTTAGGAAATAACTTGAAAATAAAACTGAATAAAAATTGAGAGATACATAGACTAGATGATTTGTCTCTCTGGAATTAGAGCTTGGCGCGCCAAGCACAAGTCTTTTTTAAAATTAGTTTATAATGAATCTTGGCACTTTTTTTTTAAATTTTTGCACAATGAAATGCTGGCATCGGCTGGGGGAAACAGATTTTTTTGCTTTGAAATGACAGGTTCTTTCAAAGAAAACATATTTCTTTGTATTTCATACTGTGTACAGGTAAAAAAAGACAAGTATAAAAGTATGAATACATATTATTTCCTTGGCTGGGTATATAGTCGCATTTAATTGATTAACTGATTTTAGCGGAGCAATGCCTATAAAACCTAGGACAGACTTGTCAGCACAATTAATTTTTTGAATAAATTTAATTGTTTTAGCAGGGACTCACAAATAAAACGAAAACCTTTTCTGTTCTTATTTTACTTTATTTAAATTATTAAGAATAAGCAAATTGTTAAGGGCAATTTTGTTTTGTTGAAACATTGGACTACAGCAGTACAGCGTCAAGTATTCTGTAGAAAAAGCGACGAGTGGATGAGTTGACAAAAGTAAGAGATGAATACTATAAGAGAAAGTTATTTATTTTTACAAGCATTGCTTACTTAAAAGAGAAATAGCGCATTGGTAAACAGAATAGTTTTATTTGCACGACGACAGACGAACCAACAAAGGAGCTGAAGGGGGAATGTGTGTGCTGAGTGACATTAATTTATCACGTGACGCAATGGTAAACTCACCATAAGCCTTTATCTACGCGAGTCAGGCGTGTTTGAACAGTATCGAGTCGTGAAAGGCTTCAGTTCATTTTTTGCTTCACAACATTAGAACAAAGCAGTTACCTGATAAAAAAAACGTGTTTCTCTCTATTTTCTTTTCGTTTTCTTTTTTCCTGATACTCTACGTTCTTGTTGACACGCAACAAAGCTCGAAATCAAAGTGTTGTGGTTTTTCATAGTTGCTCGAGTAAATAGTTTTTGTTTTTTCCCTTTTTAATATCCGATTTTACCTATACTGATAGCCCACACACACACACATCGGTCTGGTTGTAAAAAAAGAGGGTAAAAAGTACTTTTTGCATACGTGCATTAACCCTGGACACTCATAGCAACAGTTCGTTTACAAACAGCACTTGAGGAGTTATATTTATTCTTCTATAAATTCATTGGGTTGCTGCAATGCAGGTCACTACAGCGACGGTGCAGCGGCAGCGGCTAGCGTCGATAAACGACGTAGGGTTGAGCAACGGCAGCAAGCAAGTTGCGGCAGCACCGGTAGCAGCAACGGCAACAGCAACAACAAAGGCACGGCAGCAGAAGCGTGCACGAACAGAGCACAGCCACCACGACACAGGCTCAAGCACGTACATTACGGAAGAATGCAGCAGCTACCTGTACGGCGGGCCGTTCAACCGGTTTGCGCTGGCGCTCAAGTCGCAGCTGGACAACGAGATCGACTGGGCGTGCGTGCGGCTGGTGGCGGCGACGAGCACGCTGGCGGACGTGTGGTCCTTGGAGCAGAACGCGCCGGCGTTGCTGGAGGCCATCGTGGCGGTGCTCGAGCGGTGCCGCAGGGAAGTGAGCCATGCGGGGTCGCTGCGCAGGGCGCGTAGGGTGGACACGGCAAAGCTGGAGGCCCTTGTGGTGGGCGACACGGGGGAGCTGGCGCAGACGAGGCGTGCCGGCGAGCGCGCGGGGCTGCTGGCGACCACTTTGTTCAACCTGGCGCAGGTGGGCGATGGGCCGACGCTGATGGCGCAGGACCCCAGGGTGACCATCGAGGCGACGCAGTGGCTGCGCGTGGCGTCCGATGACGTGTCGCTTGCGTGGGTGCCGCCGCTGACGGGCATCAAGGCCGAGCTGCTGGACGTGCTGGACACAGTGGTGCCGTACATGCGAGCGCCGTCGTTCGACAGCCCGGCGGTGCACCGGTGGCCGGTGTTCGGGTCGCGCGACGCAGCGGCGCTGGACCCGCTGGCGCTGGTCGAGACGTGCTTGTGGGAGGAGCTCGTGCGCACGGTGCATCAGTCGGACGAGCGCAAGCTGGTGGTGGGCGCGCTGCGCGTCATGGTGCAGTCGGTTTCGTGGCACCCGCAGCTGGCGCGCGAGATCCTCGAGCTGCCTGTGCCCCGGTGGGCGGGCGCCGGGCAGCAGACGCAGCACAGGTACGTCGGCGAGATGGTGAACCGCCGGCTGGCGGAGCTGCTGCTGGCGCCGGACTCTGAGCTGGCGGGCGCGTGTCTCGAGCTGCTGGTTAATATGGTGAGGCTGGAGGCGATGGCGCGTACACTGGACGAGGAGCTGGCGGCGCACGTGCGGCAGGGCGGGGTGGCCAAGCGCCGGCGCATGCAGATTGCGCTGGAGCAGCAGCCGACGGGCAGCGGGTCGGGGGCGCATACGCCGTTGCTGGGGCTGGGTGGTCGGGCGCGCGCTGCGCCGGAGACGGAGGTCGGGTCGGAGCCCAGCATGCTGCCCGACGGGCTGGCGGCGCTCGTGGCGCTGGTGCTGCAGCAGTGGGTGGCGGCGGCCGAGCCCCTTGCGGCGCCCAGCGTGCCGCCCAAGGCGCCGCAGGGCCTGTCGGCCGAGCAGATCAAGGCAGCGGCCGGCAGACAGCCGACGGAGCCGGAGCTGCGCGAGGCGTGCACGTGGGTTCTGCTGAACTACGAGTACGTGGCGCCAACCCCTCAGCAGCCGTCGGTGCAGCAGGTGGAGGTGGGCGAGCTGTTCGCCCGGTACAAGTACGCCAAGCAGCGGCAGGTGGTGCCGCATATCGGGCGCGCGCTGACGCTGAGCGAGATGGTGCGCGTGGTGTCTGCGGTGTTCACCAAGGCCACGCTGGTGTCGCCGCAGCGCCCGGGCACAGACGGCCTGGTGGCGGTCAACCTGCGGCCCAAGGTGTCGCACATCGTGCCCATCCCGGCCGTGGCGCTGGACGCGGCGCAGCAAAAGCAGCTCGACGCGCGGTCCGCCGACCCGCCGGCCGCCCGCTGCTGGTGGCACGGGTGCTCCGCCGAGTTCGCCTCGGAACCGCAGGCCATCGAGCACCTCCAAGCGCACATACGCGGCGCCGACGCGTGCCGGTGGCGCGGATGCAACCGTATCCCCGGGGCTCCCGGCCCAGCCACCACCGAGCCGCAGGCACAGGAGTGGCTGGAGAAATGGCTGACGCGCCACGTGCTCGTGCACGGTCCCTTCTGCCCCGCCCCTGCACCCAACCCCTCGTCCGACACAGCTTCGTCCGACCATGCAGACGTGTACTCTGTGGCGCAGCGCGTGCGCGAAGCCAAAGCCGCGGCGCTGAACCACGTGCTGCCCTCCGTGGCGCACCACAACACGGTGCCGCGTGCCGAGCGTCCGCCGGCGTTTGTGCTGCAGATGGCTGAGCTGGGCATCCAGGTGCTGGAGCAGCTGCAGAGGTGGGCGGACCGGCGTCGGGGCGCGCAGGGCGAGAGCGACCGGGTGCGCGTGTGGCGCGGTGCTGAGGAGGTGGTGGAGCGCGTGGCGTATGTCGCGGCGCTCAACAGCGTGGCGGCGCCCTATGCCGCCCGTCTGCTGGCTGTTATCGGCGTGTCTCGGAAAGAGGGGTGAAGCCCACGTGATGCTGCTCTCTGGCGGCCTGTAATCGGCCAAATCTGGGCCAAACCGATCCAGTGTAGCTCCAAATTTTTTTTTTGTCGTTTTGTTTTACTGATTCGATTGCATAGCCTAGCATATCCGTTTTTTTCCTTTTTTTATTGTTAGTCCCGATAATATCAACTACCTTTCAACGTTTATACCGATACAGCATGGCTCCGGCAAAGCGCAAGGCAAAGGCGCCGCAGAAGCCGCAAGACGGCATGTCAGGCACAGACGCAGCATCGGCAGCTGTCGCAGCGTTGATCCGGCGACACAACGAAACGCCCGCGCAGCGGCAAGAATCCATCACCTCGATCCTGCAGACATACATCCAGGGCAGCGGCTTCAGCCCCACGAGCATCCAGGCGCTCGAGCGCGCGCAGTACCACGAGCAGTACCTCTGGCCCACCTTCCTGCTGCACCACCCCACAGGGGCGTCACCAGAGCTCCTAGTGTCCCTGCTGGTGCTGCTGAACGCCAAGCACTTGCAACGCGTATTGCATTCTGCGTGGCGCGTAATGGGCGAGCATGCCGGGCGCCTGGTGACCGCAGCCGTCGAGCTGCTCGACCAGACGCTCGGCTGCGCGCCGCAGACGCCCGGCGTGCTTGGTGGTCGTGCCCCGGACGGCGGCACCTGGGTGCGCACGGTGTGCGTGCACTTTCTGGACGCGTGTTTCGGCAGCCTGGAGCACGCCGCCGTGCGCTCCGCGTGCCTGCCCCTGGTGGGCATTGGTCTGTGGACGCACGTGGAGGCGCAGCAGCGCGTGCAGTCGGAGTACGCGGGCACCCCGGGGCTCCGGCGGCTGGCGAAGCACGCGGCGCGGCGTACGCAGGCGGGCAAGCACGCGGATGCGGACGCGGCGGCGAGTAACCGGAGGGCGCGCGATCTCGTCTGGCGGCTTGTGTGCGACCTCGTGGCGCTCCTGTGGATGCCCGGCCGAGACGAGCCGCTGCGTGACGCTGCGGCCCTTGCGTACGCCTGCTCTTTGCTGTCGCTTTTCGTCACCCTGGTGTCGCAGCTCGCCACGCGCAGGTTCGTTGCGCTGCTGCTGCGCGACGCCCACGTGGTTGAGCTGTGTGTGCGTGCGCCGTGGTACCGTCGGGAGGACGCACGTGCGCAAGCGTTCCGGCAGATGGTTGATAGGCTGCAGTGCGTGCTACAAGTGCCTGTTGAC
>JANBSE010000441.1:0-10257 GCA_027578475.1 Coemansia sp. RSA 2607
GTGGTTGGGTACTTTGTGGGCTATGGACTTGTAGGAGTTGTCCTGTTCAGCAACTTTTTCCCACCCGCCTAGCAAAGTTATTGGTTCTTGCAGATAAATGATTGAGCACGTGCGCAGACATGGGTGTGAGGAAGAAAATTTTTTCTAAAATTTTTTCACCCTCTCACCTTATGTGCATGAGCGTCTTGCACTTTGCGCTTTGCTGAGACCGGCCGCGGCTGTCGAGCAGCGCCGTTTTTCTTCCCTTTTCTCTTGCCCGAAGCCTTGAAAAAAGCGCATATGCGCAGCTTGGCTTCTCAACGCTTTGGACTTTTTTTTACACGCATATATTGTATTGTTTTATTCGTAGATAATAGCTATTGTATCTTGTGTCTTTCTTAGTCGCACTAGCGCACGAATTCGCCTCTAGCCAGCTCCAGCACCGGTCGGCAGCACGCTCTTTCTCTGTTGCCTCGTTCTTGCAGTTTATACCCGGTGCATTTGGCTTTGCTCGCGGGTTAAGAAATTCGACGCCTTCAGGGTCCTCTTTGCCTTCCCCCCCCCCCACCTTTCTGCGTGTGCACGTACGCACACACTCCCTCTTTTGCAGCAATACGCCATAGCGCCTTCTTTGGGTCTGCTTGTTTGCGGAAGAGAGAAGGTTATTGTGCTTGCCTGAGTACTAACGCGCATAGGCAGCACAGGCGTTTGTTTGAACGCAACAGACCTACGCATCGCAAAGAATGGGCGGGCAGCTAGAAGAATCGCAGGATAATGAGCTTCTGCACAAGTTCAAAAGCGTCCTCGAGCGGTCAATTGCCGATCTAAATAGCGCCGGGGTAAGTATATGCGTTTCTGAGCTGAGCACTATATGCGTCCTGGCATACTGACTAACTACAGGTGTGATTCTTTATTTAAACTGTACATACCGATTAATTGCAATATAGGGCACCAGCATCCAGCTGCAGCAGTTTGTCGAAGCGTTCGACCCGCAATGCCACACGATCCAGCGGCTCATGTCTGCCGTGGTCAAGGAGACGCTGGCACCGAGACGGCCATCCGAGCCGACGTCGCCATCAGCTAGCCTACGTGGAACGTCACTGTACGGCAGCTTCCGTGGCGGCAACTCGCCAGCCGTAGACGGCAGCGGGTCGTGGATGGGGTCGGTGCGGCGTGGGCGGGTTCCGTCGTCAAGTGTTGATCTGGATCATGTGCGTAATCTGATGGAGGCGATCGAGATTGTGTCGCCGCACATGGTTGGCGCCGATGTCGCCACCTGCGGGTCGCCGATTCCCGAGTCGCGCAGCGGCTGGTCGCTTCCGGGCCAGGCGGCACACAGTCTTTCAGAGCAGCACTCGCTGGCCGCATCTTTCGGGGTGGCGAGCGGCGATGCGCATTCGCACGCAATGCGCCATCGGCGCACGTCGGCACAGACTGCGCACGCGGCAGGCATTCCGATCCGCCCTGCGCGTCCGCGTGGGCGTGGTGGCCATATCGATCCGATTGAGTTTGCAGAGTACGCCGTTGCGCACATGCGCCCCAGCCCGCGTTTCACACCAATGGGCCATGGGTTCCCGATGAGCTCGTCGATGGTCAGTGAGCCGCGTGCGTCGCTGCCCCGGTCTTTTCGTGGCGGCCACATGAGCCAGGCGCTGGCCGACGCCGCAAGGTCACATACGATGCAGCTGCCAAGGCAGCATGGGGTTGACGAGATGCACCAGGCATCTGCCTCCGCCCAGGAGCTGCAGCATGCGCAGCAGTATCACCACCTCCGCCACACGCAGCAGCAAAAGGCAGAACAGCAGCCGGGAAACCAGGCTCAGGGAGTCGAGGCTGAGGCTGAGATGGTGCCGGAACGCAGCCCGCCGTCGTCGGAAAACTCGGCTATGGTGTGAAGCCATTAGCCATTGACCAAGCCTCTCGATTCGGTGGCATCCTTTTTTTTCTCTCAACTACTTTTTTGATTCTCTTTCTCAACGCTGCTTCTGTATGATCATACACATCTCAGCCGGTGCGCTACAAAGAAACGTTGAGGCATTTATTCATTCATTCATTTAAGTGCACAGAAACATCTTGACAACTCTAGATCCGATCCAATCCCGATCACCTGCGTTGCCGCCTTTATCCTTCAAAAGCTAAAAGTTGTCCCAGTCATCGTCCCAGTTCTTTGTCTTCTTTGGCGCTGCTCTTGCCGAAATTGTGCTATTGGAAGACTTGGGCTGCAGTGCGCTCTGCGATCCAGCCCGGCTGTTCAGACTGCCGGCAACCTGTGACGTAGGTGTACCTGAGGATACGGGCGGCGTAATGACCGAGCTGTTCCCAAGCTCTTTCTCAAAAAAGTCTGCGTCATCGTTATTGTCGTCGTCATTGTAATTGTTCTGCCCATTTCCATAGCTGTTCGAGGTCGACACCTGCGAATATCCCCCGCCCTGTTGGCCAGAACGCATGTAGCTCGACAGTGATGTAAACCCGCGGTTCGCCGTCTCTTCGACTTTAAGGCCGATCGTTGACACATACGAACTAACGTCGTTACGGAAGTTGGGATCCTGGATCTTTTCGGCTGCTGGACGCACGTAGCTTTCGTTGATGGTCCCAGCGACAGTGCCCAGCGTGCTTAGTGCCGACTGCGCGCCTGTGGCTAGCAGTGACCACCCCTTTGAAAGAACAGCCGACGGATCGTTTATAACATCCTGCGCGCTAAATGAGGAGCTAGACGTGCTTCTGTTGGCAGCAGGCACAATTGGGGTCGAACCAAAGCCGCTGTACTTGCCGCCCTGGCTGGGAGGAAGATCTTCACGCCTTGTGCTGTTTTCTTGACCAAGTCTTGCAAAATACTCCTGGTTGCGCTGGTTCTGCGAAGCTCCACCAAACGTCGATGGACTGCCCGTGCGCGCTGGATCTGGAGTCTGACTGCGGCTGTTTCCAAATGCCGGCGAGCTTCCTATAGCGCTGCTGCTGCCGCCGTTGTTGTTGTTGTTTCCAAATGTCTTGCGCTGTGCGTGGCTGCCGCTAAGAAGCCCAGGCGACGACGTGTTGGAGCGCGCAGGCGGGCTTAGTGAACTACCGGCTGGAGGTGCTACCCACGGACGGCCCTCGCATTCGGCCGTCAGCTTTTGCCGCCAGAGCTCCGCAAACCGGCTGTTATATTTGTCCTTGATTGACATTCCATCTTTGTAGTCCGGCTGTGAGCGGAAAAACGCATTGGCCTTGGCGTTTCCTCCAAGCTCCATGCGCTTGACCTGTTCTGGTGTCCAATTGTCCATTGTTATTGATCGCACAAAACTCACATGCACGCCTAGGCCACGGTGTTGCCCCGAGCAGTTCAAGCAAAAGAAGGTACCTAGCGACACCGACGCCCATTGCGGATTCGGTGAGCCGCAATCAATGCAAATCTACACAATGCACGACAAATAGAACACAAATGGAAACCAAAATAAGCAGGCGCAGACATCCCAAGCTAATGATTAGACCCGACAAGTGGGCCCACACGTAGATTCGAATTGTACCTTGTTATCGTCCTTCCGCTGAAGTTCAAGCAGCTTGCGCTTAACGGTTGCGTCCGTTCCCATTTCGTAGTACTTTCAATTCCACTACAGCTTGTTTATCTAAACAAATATTTAAGAAAATGAGTTAAAAGATGCAAAGACGGCTCATGTGAGCCCTGCTTTGTTGCAGGTTGAAGTAACGAAAGGTCACTTTAAATCTGACCAATCATGGTACGCCGCGCGCTGTAAGGGATTCTTGTCTGGTCCTTTTCGGTTGTGGCATGGATAATCACTGAACTACAGATATCGACTCGATAAAATTAGGTGCAAAACGCCAGCATTTACAAGACCTGCTCTTCGGTCTTGCCGGAACGCTCTCCCGAATTAACAGTGATTGCGCAGAAGAGCGCAATTAGAAAAAACACCGCACACCCAAGCGAATTAGTAAGCGTCATAAGTTGGTTGTCGGTTATCATGGCAGCAACTGTGTGGCTTCCTGTATCTTGTGGACTTGGTAAATATATAGGCCGTTTTCGTTGTGAATTTGTGGGGACAAGCTGGTAACAAACCAAAAAAAAATGGAAAACTAGAGATTAAAAGAAAGATGATCGGTCAATGCTTGAAGCACACTGCTCATGTGACATCATAATTAGGCTGTGTAAAAAAGAGCAAAGCAGTCGGCAGAGTCATCACCTCTTTTTCCCCTTTTTTTCCATCTATTTTTGCGCTTTGTACTTTTTCATACTATTTTGTATATATTGGCAATGACCGGACAGAACACAAATGAAAACCGAGATACCTTTTCTGATGAAGACGCCGACGGCACGCTAACGACAACTCCCAATAACGAAGAGCAGATGCCACTTCTATCTAGCGAAGCTGTACAGGAAGCACCACTGCAGTCTAATTCGGTACCCAACCTTGCAAAGCGCCTGACACCACTGCTGGGTCTGATTCTGGCAATGGTCTGCTCGCTATTTGGCGTGTATCTGCTCTATGTTCTTTTCCATATACCTGGAATTGTTGTGTCTCTTCGAGACAACCAGCCGGAGCTTGTAGCGGCATCACTAATAGACATTACCGATGACTCATTGCTGTTTTCTGCCAGTATGCGTTTTTCTCGTTGGAAACGCGCGCCATTGACCGTGCCATTTGCAAATGTGACTATATTCCATGAGAGTGAAATGGTTGGCTGGATTTCTGTTAATGACATGGAGGTTATCGGGGGCAACGTTGACTTGACTGTGTACGAGGTGTTCCACATTATCAATCAGCGTGCGATGGAGCGCATGATGCGCGAAACCGTAGCGCAGCGTCGGATTGCAGTAGACGCACTCACAGTAGTAGATATGAGCGGTTTTGGCAGGCTCTTGCCAACAATCTCTACACGCCGCACTGTTATTCTTGACCTTCCACATGCACTCCCTACCTTCAACTATACAATTACCGGTGTTTCTGGACCATCAGTTGACGAAGCCCGAGGTGGAGTAACGACCAAGGCAACAGTTCATGTCAACAAACCAGACCTCCGGCTGTCAGCCAATATTAATGCGCTGCGCTATGATATATGTTTTCAGAACATTACCATTGCAAGTGCCAAAGTTGGACCAATTAACGGCGATACAGACGACTCCGTTGATATACCGCTTGTTTTCAATATCAAGACAATTGGCAGCAGTGAACACGAGTCCGCTTTGGCCAGTATGGCCCAGATGGCTGCAAGTGGTCAAGGAATTAATATTAGCGTCACGGGTGCCGACCCAAACACATATTCGTCCGCACCCACATGGTTACGCAAAGCACTGCATGGTATTTTACTTTCGGTAGATACGGGTCGCTTTGATTTGCCTACCAGCAACATTACCTTTGTTGACAGCCTAATCAAGGAAGTTGTGGTTGAGCGTATGTTCGCATACTGGGACTCCAGCAGTGGATTTAACCCATGGGTTGCCGTGTCTGGCCAAACTACGATTCAGCTTCCAAACACATCAGGTGCAAACTTTACATTTGAGATTGAATCGCTAGTTCCGCATATGGAGCTTCTCGACAATAACAACCGCGTGTTTGCAACTGTGGATACGCCGACAATTCCGTTACGGATGAAACAGACTGCACCAATGACGTTTGTTGCATCCTGCGACTTTGAGCATCTTGGTCTCAACGTTGTTTCGGACAGAGAGGGGCAGTTTACACGTATGATGCACCAGGCTCTTGTAGATCGTCATCTGCAGCTAGGAGTCAACAGCACAGTCGATATTGTGTTGTCTACATCCATTGGGAAAATTCACATTGACGCGCTGCCGTTTTATACAAGGGTAGACCACATATTTGGACCACATGGTCATGAGGTGCATGAAAACAACTCCCAGATCACCCTCAAACCTCCGGTCTCGGCAAGCGGTGTTCCCGAAATTATTATTTCCCGTATGCACATTGCCAACACAACCAAGGACCATGTCTTGTTGGAAATCGACATTGGGATTAACAACCCCTATAGCTATGGCGTGCACATGTCTGATTTAGCTTTGTATGTGAGCTATTCAGACTTGCGCATTGCCAAGGTTGGATTCAAAGAGCTATCCATCAGCCAGGGCTCTAACAAGGCTACCATATTTGTCGATTTTTACAACCACCCTAATGATCCTCGGCAGCGAATGCTATTCTTGGATGCATCGTCAGGCAAAAACATGACTATAGAGGTGTCCGGATTTCCGAACTGTACTAGTATTGCACCGCTAGAAGCCTCGCTACGCGAGTTTTCACAAAAGATCACGATTGACATGTCGCAATTTAAAGGCGGCAACAGAGATAATAGCAAGAATGATACATTTATCCTTGCTTTTCCCAAAGTCCTTCGCGAAGTAATATTCCATCTATTCAGCGTATCCGTCGAAGCAACGGTTGTCAATCCCGTTTCAGGGGCGGGCATTTGGCTGCAGGCAATCGAGGCAGTTGGCTATTACAAGACTACCATCCCGCTTGGTACACTTGGATACAACTTTATGTTAGACCCAGCCCGCCACAGTTCCGCTAGCACAAACGGACTCCTTCTGCCTTTTAACCAAGCGATTACAACGCCGCGGCTTCCAATTACAGCCAACGAAACGTCAATTGGCTGGGATGTTCTGCGACGCGCTATTGGCGGTACTCTCGACGTAGATGTGTTTACCAACATACAAGTTTTGGTCGGCAATGCCCAGTTCAACGTCACTGCTATGGGTAAAAACGCACCAGTCAAAATTCGGCTCTAGGGATTAAACCATAGTTAAATAAAATTTACATTTTTATTAAGAAAACAGTACAGCGCTGGCTGTTTTTCGTTTTTATTTCATATTTCTCTAGCACCTCATATTATCGCTTGTTGAATTCCAAAATATTTTTATACAAACTTTCTATAAACTCCGAGTGCAACCCCATATGAACGAGGAGGACGCCGAGTTTGACAGAGCCAGACAGAAGAGTCAGGGGCGATTCCGCAGTGCATTCGAAGCTATTTTTGAAAAGTATGGAAAGCTGGATGAAGAGGATGACATTATCGACCTTCTTACAGAGCAGATTGTTGTTGATAATGGTAGAATACGCGCTGCCTCGGTAATTGAGCTGGGCGACTTACTCCATTATCCTGGGTCGCCTACCAAAAGTAAATCGGACCGGAGCCGAAAACGCCGCCTCCTGTCTAAGGAAACAAGGGGCTATGGTTATGCGCGTAGCAGCGGGTCTCTATCTCCTGAGCTTATGTCTATTGAGGACATAATGAGACAGCAGTTGGAAAAGAAAGACGACAGTGCAGATGAAAGAGATAGCGACAGTGGAACGGGGTCCTCAGAGCTAGACCTTAACTTTGCACCGTACACTCAGTTGTTAAATCAGCGACGAAGAGGCGTGCCGCAGCTATCAGGCGATAAATATATTGGTTCAGAGGATGAAAGCAGTGCGTTAAACTACGAGTCCTCAGACTCTGTGGGCACCGAACAAGAGACACCGATCGATATGTATTTTACCAGCAGCATTGAACAGTATTTGGAAAAACTGCGGCACCAGTTACTGGCACCAGCACCTACCTCTTTGCCATCGGATGCTGAAATGGATCGTTATAGCGAAGCAGATAACTCCAGCCAAATAAGTCTTTCTGACTATCCAACAGGTCAAAATCGCAACGTTATACTCAGTTCCTATGTTATACCCTCTTCGCCACGAACAATGTCTCCACGCAGCCCGCGTAGGGCAGCAAAGTCATTTGAGAACAAGCCGCCTCGGAAACACGCACATTCTGAAAACTTTTATGTTTCCGAGACTAGCTCCCAGGAGTCTGATTTTGGCAGTGATGAGGAGTCCGTTACAGGAAGCATTAGCTCATCAGAGTCAATAATCGGCCCTGATATTACATCTGACTACGGCGAATATCCGGTGGCATCAATGGTTGGAGATGCCTCCCGCAGCCAGTTTTTGTATGATTCTGCAGAATTCGAAGGCAGTCTTGCGGCAGCGAGCATCAATAAGAACTATGAGAACCAAGTGGATGAAGATGAATGCTCTGAAGAAGAGTTTTTGGACTCCGCAGTATACAATTCGAGTGGATTTCCTGGGCAAGTCATCTATTCAGACTTTTCTCCAACTTTTATTCACTCGACCCACGATTCCAGCGAATACCCTTCATATCAGCCGGCATCTCTGCCTCCAAGAAGCAGGCCGAGTGCCTTTGAGAAGAACCCGGAGCAAACAAACAAGCAACTACATTCACATTCCAGCCTTTACTCAAGCGCCGACTTTATTGTAGATGACAACAGATATGCTGGGCCATCTAATCGTAACGACTTTGTACACCAGTCACGCCATCCTTCAGTTACTTTCACTCAGCCTATCCTTTTTAAGCCACAACCCGTTTCGCCCCATGTTTTCTTTGACTTTGACGAGCCTTCATCTAAAAAGAGAAAAAGCTACTCGGCTAGCTCGCAAGATTACACTTATGTTGATAGCAATGTAGGCATTGGAGCTAAAATGTCAAGTGATGCATCTACAGGCGGCAGCATAGGGTATTGCACTCACTCCAGCAACAGGCATGGCAACAATGACAATCCTCGTTACCAAAAGTGGCATTTCTAGATACTTGGTATTAGTTGTTAATTGATATATCAAGTCGCTGTTTGGTATATGTACTCAATGAGTCGAGTTAAAGATTTAAATAACAACGTCAATGTAACATCAATAATAAATCTTATTAAAAAATATACTTAACTTTTTGAAAAGAAAAAAACTTTCATAAACTCACAAGTTATAATAAATAATGTCTTGAGGACATTGCTGGTTGACCTAGTCAGCCAAGAGCTTGTAAGTAATGCTACTGATCTGTCTGTCAGAGATAACGTTTTATATTAAATATAAAGTTCTGTTTGAATATACCAGTAAATATAAACATGTTGCCCTGATCATTACCATCTTGGTTTATGTAAACCCACATATGGCACGTCAGTATTGAGTGGTCCATTACGAATTTTGGGCTAATTGTGTACTGTGTGCATGTAAAATAGTTTTTTCTTAACAATGCAGCAATATCCATTTTAAATTATTTTAGAGAAACCAACATTATTTAAAAATAATGTAGATTTTTTTAAAATTAAAGATTGTTCAACAAGTTATTTATAATTTGCAAAAGTTGGTACAGCAAGCAGTGGAGGTTGATGTTTTTTGCTAGTCACTAAACTTTTTGTTTGACAAAACAAGAAAACAGTTTATTATAGCAGCTGTTGGTAAATTTTTAAAGTTTCAGTTAACAAAAATTTTATTAATTAGTTACTATTGATACAAATAAATAAAAAGTCAAAAGTTGCATCAACAGGGTATGAGTTTAGAAACTTGACATTTGGCAACCAATTGAAAGGCAGGTGTAGTAACTTTAAAATTATTAATATATTTGAAAAAAGTGTATTAACTAAGGATCTTGTAAGAACTGATTGGAGTTAGTAGTAGCATATGTAATCAATTAACAAGTAGCAACACTAACCCCATAGGACATTACAAACCCTGCTTCGTTTGTTGCTGCAAACACATAAATGCAATATCAAATTAAAAAAATAAAATTAAACAATTGTACTTACGATTTACTTAATATTCTTAAACTAGAATTTTAGTGTTGTCGGGTTAGAATTCGTGAGCCCGACGCAAGGATTCAGATCAGAAAATGTTGACGGACGGCGGCCGGAGACGCGCAAGTACACAAGAATAAGGTTTAAAGTGTGTTTTATAAATAATAATAGAGTTAAACGTAAACAAACGAGTTAGCGGTAATAAACGAAAAACAGAAACAGAAAGCAGGAGGAAGCGCAGAAGTCAGAGTCAGAGTCAGAACAGGTCAAGGTCAGATGATGTTCTTCTGTCAGAGGAATGCGGGAGGACGCGCGGCTTTTATAGGCAGGCGGCTACGTGACGACGTAGAACGTTGTAGAAGTTGACAGAGGTTCACATACCAGGACATCGTGACAAGAAAGCAAGGAATAGCTGCGATGCTATTGATAACGACGCGCGGAAACAACTCGGGGAATACCATCCTCTGTCAGCAGGATGGTTCCGCGGTCCGCGTGATCAGATGGTCCACGATTGGAAGGTGGATCGGCTTGCGGTGGGCAATCCGTCGGCTCAGCTGACTCGTCGGGCGGGTTTGGAGCAGGTGCTTCAGTTGGTTTACCAACATTAGCAAGGTTGATTAGTTTAAAACTACCTAGTGATTTCTTGGTGTAGTTGGTTATCACGTCTGCCTAACACGCAGACGGTCGCCAGTTCGATCCTGGCAGAAATC
>JANBSE010000442.1:0-10219 GCA_027578475.1 Coemansia sp. RSA 2607
ATGCAGGAAGGCAGGGAGGAGGCGCGCAGGGGGCTTAGGGTGGATAAGCAGGCGGCCGACAGACTCGTTCGCGGCGCGCTTGCAGACGGCAGCAAGAGCGCAGAAACAGGCGAGTAGGCGAAAAAGGAGGGCAAAAGGCATATAGTTGTAGCATTGTAAATTTAGAAATAAAGAGGCAAAGGTCGATGTTGTTAGAACAGACCGCAGATGTCGCCGGACTCTGGGTCGACGTCGATGTCGTAGAAGCAGGGGCGGGTGGGCAGGCCGGGCAGGGTCTGCATGGCGCCGCACAGCGGGTACACGAAGCCGGCGCCCAGACTGGCGCGGATATCGCGGACGTGCAGGTCGAAGCCCTCGGGGGCGCCCTTGAGCTCTGGGTCGGCCGAGAAGCTGTACTGCGTCTTGGCCATGCACACGGGCAGGGTGTCCCAGCCGAGGCGCTCAAAATGGGCGATCTTGGCGTCGGCCTCGGCGCTGTAGCTGACGGAGGCGGCGCGGTAGAAGCGGCGCGCGATGGCGTCGATCTTGGCCTTGATGGGCTGGCTGGCGTCGTACAGGAAGCGGAACGGCTGGTCGGCGGGCGCATCGCAGCAGCGCTCGACGGCTGCGGCGAGGTCCGTGGCACCGGCGCCGCCCTGCGCCCACAGCTGCGTCACCACGGCGTCGGCGGCGCCGGCCTCGACGGCCAGACGGCGCACGAGGTCGAGCTCCGCCGGCGTATCGGTGGCGAACGCATTGACGGCCACAATGGCGGGCACGCCCAGGCTGCGCACGTTCTCGATATGGCGGCGCACGTTGGCGAAGCCGCAGTGCACCAGCTCGAGGTCCTCGTGCGTGTACGCGGCGGGCAGCGGGCGGCCGGGGGTCACGGCGGGGCCGCCGCCGTGCATCTTGATGGCGCGCACGGTGGCCACGATGACGGCAGCGTGGGGCACTAGCCCAGAGGCGCGGCACTTGATGTTGACGAACTTTTCGAAGCCGATGTCTGCGCCGAACCCGGCCTCGGTCACCACGAAGCCCTGCGGGCCCACCAGGCGCAGCGCCAGGTGGTCGGCCACCACCGACGAGTTGCCGTGCGCAATGTTGGCGAACGGCCCGGCGTGCACAAACACGGGCGAGCCCTCCAGCGTCTGCATCAGCGTGGGGCTCAGGGCGTCGCGCATCAGCGCGGCCACGGCGCCGGCCACGCCGAGGTCGTCGCACGTGATGGGTTCCCCCCGGCGGCTGAGCGCCACGACCATGCGCGCCAGCCGCGTGCGCATATCTTCCAGCGACGTGGCCAGCGCCAGCACGGCCATGATCTCGCTGGCCACGGCGATGTCGAAGCCCGTGCGGCGCTGCATGCCGCGCTCGGTGGCCGCCTGGCCGATGGTGATTTCGCGCAGGAAGCGGTCGTTGGTGTCGACGACACGCCGCCACTCGATGCGCTCGGGGTCGATGTCCAGCCGCACCAGCCGGGCGGCCTCCTCGGCGGGCAGCAGCGCGGCGTCCTGCGCGTCGGCCGCCGCCTGGCCGATGTCCAGGCGCCGCAGGCGTCGCACGAGCGGCGCCGCCATGCGCCGCACGCCGTCTTTGGCCGGACACAGACGCGCCAGCAGCTGCGCGTCGGTCTGCGTGGCCTCGTGGAAGCACCGGGCGTCGACGGCCGCCGCGACGAGGTTCGTGGCGGCGGTGATCGCGTGGATGTCGCCCGTCAGGTGCAGGTTCATCGTGGCCATCGGCGTCACCTGCGCGTACCCGCCGCCGGCCGCCCCGCCCTTGATGCCGAACGTCGGGCCCTGCGACGGCTGCCGGATGCACGCGAACGCCGGCCGCCGCGCGTGCGCGTACAGCGCCTGCGCCAGCCCCACCGTCACCGTCGACTTGCCCTCGCCCAAAGGCGTCGGGCTGATACCCGTCACCACCACGTAGCGCCCGCTGGCGCCATCCTGTAGCCGGTCGAGCACGCGCAGCGACACCTTGGCCGCGTGCATGCCGTACGCCGCCCACTCGCCGGCCGCCAGGTTGAGCTCGCGCGCCACCTGCGCGATCGCCTTGGGCGCGTGCTCGCCCGCGATCTGCGTGTCGCTGGGCACCGGCGAGCGTACCCGCAGCGCCGTCGGCACGATATGCATGCGGGAGGCACGTGCGTGCTGCCGCTTGGCGCCCGCCACCACGTTGCTCAGCAGCATGGCCACCGTCATCGGCCCCACGCCGCCGGGCACCGGCGTCATGTACGCGGCGCGCTCGCCGGCCGCCGGCTCGACGTCGCCGGCCCACCGGAACCCGGCCTTCTTGCTGGCGTCGTCCACGGCGTTCATCCCCACGTCCACCACCACGGCGCCCGGCTTGACCCACGCCGCCTTGACGAACCCCGCCACGCCCACCGCCGCCACCACCACGTCGGCCGCCCGCACCTTCTGCTCGATGTCGCGCGTGCGGCTGTGGCACAGCGTCACCGTGGCGTCCAGGTTGCTCAGCATCATCGCCATCGGCGTGCCCACTATGTCGCTGCGCCCGATCACCACCGCGTCCTTGCCTGCCACGTCGACGCCGTACCGCCGCAGCAGCTCGATGCACCCCAGCGGCGTGCACGAGTGGAAGAACGGCTCCGTCGCGCGCTTCGACAGGTGCCCGATGTTCTCCGCGTGGAACCCGTCGACGTCCTTCTCCGGCGCAATCGAGTGCACGATGTGCCTGGTGCTCAGGTGCGCCGGCACCGGCAGCTGCACGATGATGCCGTGCACGCGTGGGTCGCCGTTGACCCGGTCTACCAGCGCGTCCAGCTCGCCCTGCTGCACGTCCTCGTCCAGCTGCACGTGCTCAAACTCGATGCCCACCTACACACATTTCCATCCAAGACAATCGTCGGCCGAGTATTAGTGGCTACCCTCCAACAATTACATCAGGCACGCCGCCGTGCCGAAGCCACTGTTGTCTAATCCCTGGGGCACACAAAAGTGGTTTCCGGTTCTCCCACGCCCCCTTCCATGCTTACTTACCTCCTTGCACGCCTTGTCCTTCTGCCGGATGTACACGCTTGAGTCGCTGCGCCCGCCCACCTGGATCGCAACCAGCTTTGGCTGGAACCCCGGGTGCAAACCGCGGAACGCTGCCACGTCTGCCTTCAGCTCCGCCCGCACCTGCTCCGACACTGCCTTTCCGTCAAGACGCACCGCGCTTTTCTGCTGCTTATCTGTAGTCTCCGCCATCGTTGCTGTTTCTTTCCACGGGAATATGTTTCTTCTAACTTGCTGGTTGCTGTGCAAAAGTCGCTTACAGTGCACGATAGTCCCTATGTTTTTGGAATAATACTGACTGGCGCAGGAGATAAAGAAGAGCGGTTTGGAAGAATAAGAATAGGAATAAGAAGAAGAACAAGAAATGCTGCACTGTGCCAATGCTGCCGATACTACACTGTAAGCATGTCTGCCATCTGCCACTTGCGCACAGAGATAGCTGCTTCCTCCTGCTTTAATGCCGCGCGCTGCCGCTCTTGCCTGCCGATTCGCCTGTCTTGATAACATAATCTACCACTCTCTCTGTGCGCTCCGTGTGATTATGCTGGGCCAATCCGCTGCCTGCTTTGTTTCGATTTATTAATCTATTTCGTTTCTTTCTCACAGCCACCCAGACTTGTCAAATCGCCAATCTGCTGGCCTCCTTTCTGTACGATAGATAAAGTGATAGAAAGATAGTTTAAACGAAGAACATGAACTCTATATTTCCAAGACGTGCTACTCACCATGGCTAGCAAAGCTTCGATCTAGTCCATGAACAACCGCAGTAGCACCGCGATCATCTACTGTCGAATCATTATACTTTATTTGCACGCGCTGTCTGACATCAAACTCCTTCTCCGGATTTAATCAATCTCTACATCGACGCATATTCTTACTGCTCCTGGTCTCGGACGAGGGGGTGACGTGAGACAATACCCAAACCACCGCCTCAAAATACATATCAGCCAGCTTCCCATGTGGCGCTTACTCGCTTGGAACCTCACTTCCACTCCCAACCACCAGCTCTTTTTTCAACTCCCCCCTCGTTAGTCATGTCTGAGACAACCCAGAACAACACCAAAGACGTCTGCGACTTTAAGACTGGTGCCGCCACCGCCGACCAGCAGCACTCGCACTCTCACACCCACGGCCACGACCACGAGCACTCCCACTCGCACTCGCACGCCAACGAACACGGCCACACCCACGACGTCCTCGACCACCCCGGTCGCTACCACGAGCGCCCGCCCTACAACCGCACCGGCCGCGACTGGGGCGAGCGCGCATTCACCGTCGGCATCGGCGGCCCCGTAGGCAGCGGCAAAACCGCCCTGCTCCTGCAGCTCTGCCGCCTGCTCCGCGAAAAATACAACATCGCCTGCGTCACCAACGACATCTTCACCCGCGAAGACGCAGAGTTCCTGACCCGCAACGATGCCCTGTCCCCGCCCGAGCGCATCGTCGCCGTTGAAACCGGCGGCTGCCCGCACGCTGCCGTGCGCGAGGACATCACTGCCAACCTGCATGCCCTCGAGCTGCTGCAGGCAAAGTTCGACACTGAGATTCTGTTTGTCGAGTCGGGCGGCGACAACCTGGCTGCAAACTTTAGCCGCGAGCTGGCCGACTATATCATCTATGTTATTGACGTTAGTGGCGGCGACAAGGTGCCCAGGAAGGGCGGCCCGGGCATTACACACAGCGATCTGCTGGTCATCAACAAGACCGATCTGGCCGAGGCTGTTGGTGCCGACCTCGGTGTCATGCTGCGCGACGCCAACAACATCCGTGACGGCGGTCCTGTCACCATGGCTGTTGTCAAGCATGGAAAGAACGTCGACGAGATTGCCAACCACATCCTGACTGTCTGGCAGGACTGCGTGCCCGGCGCCCGCATAAGATGAAAACCCTATCCATCTATATTCAACCTTGCAGTCCTTCTACTTCTTCAAGTTTCGTTTTCTGACTGGGCCTGCAATCAAGGTTGCTTGTTTTTCTCTTATTAACAAAAGAAATTGCGTTAATTTCAAACTACTTGGTTGCAAAAGCGCCTTTTGAAAAAAATTTCTGCCAGCGCATGTATCGATCGCGTTGACTGAAGGCAAACTGCTTTCCCCGAGTATAAATTTCATTTACAAAGCTAGAGGCTTTTTCAGAGTACAAATTTATTAACGCCCACTTTTTAAACTTATATACCTTTCCGCACTTTTACTTTCGCATCTACGCGCAATGAATTCTGAAAAAGAGCAGATCATTGACCAGATAATCAATACCGGTGGTCTCTCCAACAACGCTTGCGGCAAATATATAGCCAACCTAATTTGGGAAAAGGGTGGGTTTATTAATGCTATAGTCGTTAAAAGTAGTGAAATAGAATGCTATAAACTAGAAAACCCCATTTCTCAGGAGATAGTCGAAGGATTAAATAATGACACAAATACAAAAAATACAATAGAAAGTTATAGCATCAACCTCGAAAACTGTTTCCTAGAATTTATAAATAATGCGAGCAACAAATTTAATAAAGTTGAGGATAAATTATACGAATGTATATTGGATATAAAACAGACAAATATTGAATACTTATCTAAATTAAATAACGATATTACTAATGGCGTATATAATCTCGATATTATTTTAACGGACATTACTGTGAGAATTGGAATGTTTGCAGCCGCATATAAAATATATAAAAAGTCTTCTCAGTCTATGCGACAAGATATAGCTAACATGATTTACGAATGTGTTAATCATCTACTATATTTTTTCATTAAAGTCGGTAACTTGTTGGTAAAGTTACAATTCCATAGCGTAATAAAGCAGTCAACAGAAACACAGTGAAAACAAGGCTTTTGAACAAAATAACTGTTTGAGATTTAACCACAAATAAGTAACCAGAACCTCGAGAACCGTCAGGAACGATGATGAGGGGTTTTTAGCTTGTTTGTGTTTTATTTTTATTGAGTATATTTAAAAAACATTATTAAAATATTTACTGTGTTAGCATACTTGCATTTAATTAAAAAATTTACATTAAATAAATGGTAGCAACGTAGGGATAAGCTTGCAAACACACACGCCACCAAAAAACATGCTGCAAATTATGTTTACACACCTTTTAAAAAAAAGGAGTACTGCGGCTATATCAAATAAATAATGCGTTGGCTGCGGCGCCAGTCAGTTGCTTTTCTTCTGCAGAGGCTATATAAAATAAATAATTCTTCGGCAGCGGCACCAGTCAGTCATCTTTATACTAAGGAAAATAAGAAATAAAAAATAAAGAAGAATGCACTTTATTCTGGTTTTATTGTATTGTTAAAGTCAGCACTTTGTCTCTGTGTGTGTGTGTGCGTTTCAAATCAAATAATAAACCGCGTTTATTTTAACATTTAGGATGACTGAAAGTACACACTCAGAGCAAGAGGAAATTTTCAAATGTGTGTGTACTTGGATGTTTGCATCTGCCACTTGGAATTTAAATATAAACAAGGCTTTGCCTCTGTCAACATAATTTACAGCTGTATTATTTTTTCATTTCTTTATATATCCATATTAACATATTAAAACACGCGTTTGACTCATGTGTGATTATCCATACCAGCCAGAGGTTATATGTTATATAAACAAATTTGGGCTATCTAGAAGTGTGTGTGTTAGGTACCTTGCAGATTATTTTGGAATTGAAGGTTTATTGCTAGAATATTTTAAACCAGAGCTAGCCCAAAACAAGGAACAAGACAATGTGCCTTCTACAATCAACAACGACAGTTACAATATGTATAAGACTATAATACAGAGGTTGACGTTTAATATATGTAGTTTTGGCAATCTTTCTTTAATTGTTCAAAGCAGAAGAAGTTATTATGAAGACTATATTAACAGTGATATAGGGTTGGCTCAGAAAAGGTATGACAATACAATATGTAAGCACATTTCAGAACTTTTTCAATTGAATCCTTATTTTACTAGGCATATGTATATATCCGTAGAATTTGTTGAAATGTTAGATATGTATTTTGTAGATACCATAGCACTTTTTACTATAATACCAACTGTCATTTTACAGAACCGGTATACAAATGAAAGATTTGTACATAACATGATGACATTCCTTCAAGTATACTTTTCAATTATTGAAACTATCATTAAAACTAAGGGTGAATTAAGAAGTCGTTTATAAAAAAAGTTGAAGAATATGTTTATACATGTGTTTGTGTGTTAGTATTGTTTAAAAAAAGTTTTAATAATAAAATTATGTAAATATGTAAATTGTAGCAGATTAACGTATAAAAGTAGTATTAATACGGCTAAAGTAGCAGTTGAATATAATATTTTTAATTGATACATTTTTTGATTAAATTTCTAGCGATGCGCAGAGGAATCGCATATCACCAAGGCATCTGGGTTCAGGCGAGCCTTGCACCACTCTACAACCGACTCATTGATATTGCGACACTGTACAAGACTAAGCTGTTTGAGTGTAAACATACATCCGAGACCATTTGATCCTACCAGAACATTCCTAATTCCATCGTCAGTGATTCGCCGGCAATAGTCGACAAACAAACGCTGAAGATGAAGCAGGCTGGCACCAATAGCGGTAAGGGTGTGGTCGGTGATGTTGAGTGTCGATATGTCAAGTTCCTCAATTTCCTGGCATCCATGAACCATTGCAATAACACCCTCGTCTGAGCATCCAATGCAGCCGCCAATGTTGACATGTTTCAACTCAACGCAGTTCTCGCCTAGCGCAATCAGGCATCGGTCGCCAAGCCGCAGCGAATCGTGAACGTCAATTGAAAGAAGATTGCGACAGGTCTGCGAGATGCCAATGATAAGGCTATCAGTAACTAGATTGTTTCCACCGCCGAGAGCTAGATGTACCAACTGAAGGGCTGCCATAGTAAAGCTTTTAATTATTCCTGCCGTCAGTCCTAACCAGTTGTTGGTTAGAGCTCGGGCAGCTTCGTCATCTCCAATTCGAGTCAATATTTCGTTCATTGTTAGACCCGTCAGCTTGAGCGGCCGTTTATGGAATGTTCCAATTAGTTGGATTGCCTGCATTGTGAGACAAGTACGGCTCATACCCAATGTGCATATACTGTCTTCAAATGCAGCTAGCACCCTTCGCACTACAGTGTTTCGGATCCCGGAGCACCCGTCAAGCAGAAGCACTTTAAGTTTTGGCAGCGATCCGCTGTCGACTGAAAACCTTGGATGGAAATTGACCTGGGTATCTAACGAGTCCTGGCTCTGATCAGAGCTGCTAGCAGTGCTATTGGATTCATCTAGTGGTCCCATCTCCAGTTCTGGATTTTTTGTCGACGAGAATATAAAGCGCGACGATTCGGCCACTGGGAATGCATCTGAAGTTATGTATCGACAGAACGACAGATCAAGAAACACCAGGCTGGGTGCACTGACCAGAAGCTGCTGCACTACGTAATCCGAAACCTCGGTTGTACCCAGTCCAACATACTCTAGGCGCCCACCGATTGTTTTAAAAAGTGTCTCGAGCATAGTATTGCTGATTCGCCTGTTGGCACGAATCTCGAGGTGGCGAATGTTGACGCACCCAAAGTGTAGCAACGCCGATATCCCTGCATCGGATGTGAGCGGTGAAAACCGCAGTGCCAGTCGCCACATTGCTGCACCTGCCCGACGAGCGATTGTTTTAATATTTTCATCGTAGAGACATTTGACATTCTGTGTACGGTTTCTACCTTGGTGGAACTCTTGAGATTGCCTGCTGCTAGATATAATGTGGTCCAAACCTGCGTCAATTCTTTCTTTTAATGATATTTTTGCCTTTCCCGGTCCTCCACCCATGTCAACATCGCTCCACAAAACTGCCCACTTGTCGAGCGAGTAATACCATGTCTTTGAGACTAGCATGCAGCGCGCTATCTCGTATAACTCCATGTGGCGGAAAATCAGTATTGAAATGTCCGCCGGAAGAGCGACAATCGGATCCGACATGGCTTTCGTGTGTATGTTCGCAGTAAGTGTCTACGGAGCTCTAATTGCTTATCTTTGGCAGAGGCGGTCAGCAAAGAGATGCAAGCGGCTGCGCTATGATACGCGGTAAGCTAGAGCGCGTGACAAATGGGGATAGTAGTGTATCGATAAGAGATGTTATTTATAGTTCAGCAGCGTATACTTAAAGTGTAGCAATGAATTTTGTGCTTTGTGGTGTGTCACCTGCTTACAGCTAAAAACCTGTAATAGTCTGCAGAATTTTTAGCAAATTATGCGACCGTGCGGCATTAATTTTGCAGAATATTTATGGCAAAAATTGTTTCTATTCATTGTCTGTCTGTATTACAATTGTGCGTTAATTGGAAACTACCAGCTGCTAAAGTGCAGCTTATATTGCAAGTATCGAGAAGAAATGAATACGGTGGCATGTGATGTGTCACAGTTACTTATCTTGACAACAAGGCAGTTCTATAATCCGCGTATAGATTTCGTATTTTATAATTTTTCTATATGTGGTCATTGCTTTACTCTATACTATTGTCTAGGGCCAGCCTTTGACATATGTGAAACAACAACAATGGCGGCAGGACAATAGTGAACTGTAAAAATACTTCAAAAGAACAGCCAACACGTGATTTAATGGCAGAAAAATCTGTACTTTGAACTCCAGCATGTAAATTGCTTTTTAAAAGTGGTTAATCGATTAAAAATATATGCATTGAGTAAACGCGGACATTTCAATTGACTTTCACCGGTTAACAGATGCAAATGCTTTACTCTGCCAAGTTAGCGCTTAACAGCTGGCACAAAATCGATAGCGACTATTGGCAATAGTAGCTATTGGCAAACACGCAGTTCAAAAAACAATGTTGACAAGCCGTTGCTTTTTCTGAACTGAGCTTCTTTCAACGTCAAATAGAGCTTCCATCTTCTTTCTCGACTCTTGGCAAATTCTTTTAATACAAAGAGATTTTGCTTACAAAGGGAACGATTAAAGACAAAACCAAAATAAGCTTTTCCAGTTTCAAGGTGCGATCACTTTCTGGATAAAAAAAAGTGGCTATTATATGCGGCAATAGCTTATAAAAGCTATTTGTCGAATGAATAATGAGACAGCGGGGTTGCTGTTCTATATCTGGAATTCAAGTGCCGAACAATAAAGATAACGGCAGACAATTGGCAAACGAGGGACTGCTTCTAACAATTGGCGCAATTTCTCTTCCGCTCCAGATCTACCGAGAGACACCAGACCGGCCATTGTT
>JANBSE010000443.1:0-10192 GCA_027578475.1 Coemansia sp. RSA 2607
TATATTTGCGTTCTGCAAAAAAGCTGGCAATGTAACGTTTTTTCAGCAACATGGTTGTCACATCAAAAAAGACTTTTGGCAATATCGCATCCATGCGCCGTCACCTCTTTATGTGGGTTTTTGAATCTTAAAAAAGTGTGTAACTTCTTTTGCGTTCTAATAGCTTATCTTCAATTGAGCAATTGTAGCTTTTATTTACAAACATATCTTATCAGCGCACCCGGACAAACAAATATATTGTTGTTGGCGACACATACATAAATGCACACTGTTTAAAACAGATCCATTGTTTAAACTCAAGTTTTACACTGTCCGGTTTGTGCCGATAAGCACCAGTCAAACAATATAGATAACAACGATATGCATATATTTACAAGCTACAAAGATTGTACATTAAGGCTTAGAGCCAAAAGTAAGGAATCAGTGTAAAATTATAATGAGCCACATGTATTCCATTGGCTCGGCTATGATTAAGCAACACCCCCTAGTTGCCCATTTTACATTGACCCAACCGGCTCTGTCGCGACTGCTGCATGACAACAACCAAAAGAAAGAACCTGGTGCCGTCATTTTGCAAACGTTCCGACAAGAGTGAATTTACAATGCTTCTATTGCTAATAAAAGAAAGTTGAGCATTTTTCATTGTCCTTGGAACGCTGACGCTGACCGGAGACAAGTTTATGAAAGATATAAAACGACCCGGAGAGAATATTGTATGTAACTTTTAACACCATTCTCTTTTTTTTTCAAAAATTTAAACAGCACACTTAAAATATGTCTGACCCTGATAAACCATCATCGTCCAAGTTCAAATATCTTCACTGTAAGACTAAAAAAAATACGGCCAACCCATACAAAATAAGTGTTTCTCAGGGAACCTCTAATCGAGAAAGTCCAGTAATTCGTCATCTTAAAAAGAAGAAACGCTCCGATGGCACTAAAAATTCTTCTGTGCCGCCACAGGGTAACCATGACAGCCCTGATCATCTTGACAGATCGAGCCCATGCGAGAGTAGCACAGCTAATTGTGGATATGATACTCACTGCGCTAGTATTATTGAATCAATTGGCACTAGTGCTACTGGTGTTTCTGCCAATACTGATGTTAGTGGCAACAACGCTAATTGCGCTACCCATGTTGGCTTCAACGACTCCAATATTGCCAGCACCTCTTCTGCTGATACAACTTCCGTTTTTTCAAATTCCAATGCACTTGATGGTGCCGCTTATGACCTGTTTAATGACACTACCGATTTGCCTTCCAACATTATCAACGATTCTTACGACTTTTCCAATGTTGCTTGCGATTATGCAAGTGCTGGTTCCAATTTTGCTTACAATATCGATAATGCTCTTTCCAGTATCTTTTGCGATTACCCAAATGGTCAGATCGTAAACAGTGCCCCAAGTATTTTTAATAACTTCCAAGTCTTTAAGATGCCTGACATGTCACCATCCAGTAATAAGTCGGATATTTTGCTTTGGTTTCCGACTTTGTGTAAGAGCAGCGCTCAAACACTCAGGGGCATTCACTGTGGCAATTTTGGCGCAGATAAATCGTACTCGTTTATTGCGCATGGTCCTCGTCATCTCTCCATCTGGAAGACGGGACTTACGCAGACAGAAACTGATCTGACAAAGTTCCTTCCTAATGTGACTATCAAAAAGCTTGCTCCTTTGTCCGCAGATTTCCTTGGTCTTATTGTGGACGTCCACGAAAAAGATGCTAGCAAGACGGGTAAGCTAGCACTTTTTGACATTAACCAGTCTCTCGCCAGTAATCCCCAAAATGCGCCCACACTTTCTCTGTTGTCGGATGCTTCGTTTAATGATGAATGTACTGCGCTTAGTGAAATGCTTGCAAACGGTAATGATACTGTGTTCTTGAGTGCCAAGAAAAATAGCACTAATGTTTTTGTCAATTTTTTGGAGAAAACGGCGACATCATTTACATGCAAAGAATTTATGCAGATCAAAACTGAGCTCTGCGGCATCGTAAGCACTATTTGCTATGACTCGCACAATAATAAAGTAATATCTGGTAGCAACCAAGGCCAGATTTGCTCAGCCGATGCTATGACTGGTGCCCTTATTGGCAATAAATGGCTTATGTGCAGCAGAAAAACCCTCCAGGGAACTCCTATTAGTAAAATATCTATGTGCCCAGAAAATCCAAATTTGGCTATGGCGACCTGCAGATCAGCGGAAGAACAAATTAAAATTGTTGACTTTCGCGTGCCACTTGCGCCAGTAATGACACTGGGAATGCCTCTACATGAAGATTATCCAGAGGATATTACCCCCGCATGGAGTCCTAACAACAATTACATTGTTATTCCGTATAACCAAAGGCAAACATGGTTTGACCAAAACTATCTGATGAATGCTGACACCCGATTTGCCAAAATCCCACATGATAAAACACATTTTCATTCACCGCTTGATACGGAAACATGGTCAGTTTCTTTTGGCATTAACCAGTTGACTGGTGGAAAAACAATGATGACTGCCGGAGACGATGGCAAAATTAGAACATTTGATTATTGCAATGATGAAAGCGACAACGATCGCTTTAATGACAATCTTAATAATGATGATGACCTTGACGAAGAGTCTGAAGAAGAGTCTGAAGATGAATCTGACGATGAATACGACTATTACGGTTTTTAAGACGGAAATAGTAATTTTTAAAAGTCATTACATGTATGTACAATAAAAACGTGCAATAAACATATTTTTCTCATGAAACTTAATAAAGAACTATAATATTTCAACATAATTCTTAAAGTTGTGCGGATACATTAAGATATTCGTTCAAGACTATATATTACAAAATTTTAAGTTATATTACAGTTGTTATTAAAGTAATTTTAAACATTAAAACTTTACTTTTTATCATTACAATTACAACTGAAACAACGTCAAAGCGGTTTAAATTACATAAGTAAAATGTTTGGTATCCTAACGGCAATTCACACATGGCGCTCCCCAAAAACAGAGCTGTAACAATACTTTCGAGTTATTTTGAGCTTAAAACAAGTCTGCCGTGTGTTTCCCGCCTATGACCTTACATTTTCTCAGTTGAGTAATCAATCTCGAAAGCCCACTGACGCGCCTCTTTATAGATGTTTAAAAAATTATTGCTTTTACTTTAATCAAGCGAACAATATGATAAATTTTTATTTATTTGTTTAATGAATAACCGTAAATCGACTAAAATGTGTCAAGTCCTCAAGCATTGATGTCGCAGACTTTCCTAATGTCTGCCAACCAAATCAAACCGCAAGCTGAGCTAAAATTAAAGAAAAGATTCGTCATTCACCCACCCATTCTTACTGAGTGTAGGACTCAATCAGGCGGGTCAGGCGCTTGGCCTCAGACACATAGTCAATCGGGTAGATTCCAACAGCGCTGACGCGAACACGTCTGTCCTCGTTGAACATCTCGCTCTTGGCCCTGCATCTAAACTTGAACTCCTTGAACGTCGCCTCAGCCAAGACGCGCTTAAAGCTTGCCTCGTCATTATCTTGATACTGCTTCAGGACATTGGCCGAATTGCCAAAGATAACCTGCCCAATTTCGTCAAAGCACTGCACCCACGTCTGACCCGTCTCATCGCTCAAGTTGACCGAGAAGATGTAGCGGTAGTTGGGCGCCGCATACGAGCGCTGGCACTTTTCGCAATACCAGTCGCCCGATGACTGATTCTCGACAACCTTCTTGCTGCAGTTTTCGCCAGGGCATGCAGGGTACGACATGTTGCCCGAACGGATATACGCAATCGTGCCCTTAAGGTAGAAGTAGTCGGGGCCTTCGCCCTCGCCCAGATGCTCGTCGCGCACCTGCGCCATGGTCTTGAGCTGCGCCTCAAACCGCTCGGCAGAGTCGCCCTGGCCACCGACTGCGCCAGCTGAGCCGCCGTACGTTTGGAACTGCTGTGTGCGGCCACCGGCGTCGTACCAGCCGCGCAGCTGGTGAGCCGCCGGGATATCTGGGTTTACGGTCATCGAGCCCATCGATGGCAGCGAAAGCGTGCGACCGCCAAAGTCGCCGACGCGCGCACCCTTGAATGCCATCACAGGCTCGCCTGACACTGTAAACGTTTCGGCCTCGTTTCCCCACAGCGTCATCCGCACCTGGTAGCCCGACTGGTCGACCAGAGTCAGCTCGCGCTTGAGCATCTTGCGCTGGTCAGCCTTGGCCGTGATTTCGGTGATGTCACCGACCCCACGCACCACGGCAAGGACGTCAATCACATGGTTCTTTTCAAACTTGCCCAGGCTGTCCAGCCGGATAAAGTCAAAGTGCTCTTGCGGCACGCTGCCCTGCTCGGGACACAGCTCAACTACCGAGTTGTCGTCGAACGTCAGCTCGTACTGGTTGTTTACGTTTGAGAACTGCTGACGCGCCATCTTAACCTGCGCATTGCTGACGTAGTAGACCTTGCCAACTTCGAGCAGCGGGTAGAGCTTGTCTACTTGCTGGGTAAAAGCTGTAGCACGGATTTCACCCGACTCGTCAAGCAGGTTGACACTAAACAGGCGACCGGAGCTTGTCGGCTTATTCCACTGCTTGATAGTGGATTTTTGCGTGACGCGCGCGCGGATGGTCCACTTATTGTGGTAGGGATTCAGGTCGCCGATAGGATGGACGGGTGGCGCGGGTCCAGTGTGAACAGGCGCAACAGCTGTAGCTGAGACGCCAAATGAAGGCTTGGGTTGATCGGGACGAGCCATGAACGAGTTCATGGGATGGGAGCCCTGGTTTTGGTTCTGGAACGACTGCTGCTGTTGTTGTTGCTGCTGATATTGCTGCTGTGGTGGAGACTGGAACTGAGGCTTACTATCGAACTGAGCATTCTGTTGAGGCTGCTGCTGCTGCTGTTGCTGCGGCGCTTGCTGCATCGTGACACCAATGCTGGCGCTGCCATCAATACGCTCCTCCAGCGTGTCCAGAATCTCAGCCTCAACGACGATGAGGAAGACAATCGGAGTCTCATTGGGTCTGGGTTTCTTGCTTGCATTGCCTTTAGTAACTTTCAGAACAGTGTAGCGAGAGATCTGGTGCTGATCAACAAGTGCAGTCATGGTGTTTGAAAGCACGGCAATAGCAGTGCTCTTGGATCCGTCAGAAACCATGCACCTGTAGCGCTTGGGCTCTTGGTTACCAAAGGGCTGGATGTTGCTGACCACCTGGAGAACAAGTGGCTGGGTGATTGGGGTGCTGCCCTCCATTTCGTTGAATCTGGCAATTTCGCCAGTAGACAGATTGTAAGACATGGTTGTGGAAAGGTAAAATATTGATGTTTGTTTTACTAGCTATTGTTGCTGAAAATGAAAAATAGATAGAAAATGAGAAAGAGAGCAAAAGAGGGTGTGGGAGCGAGAGCGCGGGTAACGATTAAACGCTAGCTGCTGCGCATTGTGCTTTTCTTTGCCAGATTTTTTGCGAAACGCGTTTGCCGACGCGTTTGATTCGCAACCTTTGATTGATCAAAGGAGATTTGATTGGTTCAATAAACATCACGTGAAAGCGATGCGGCCAAAGTATTTTTATTTTTAAAGAGCAAAATGAGCCACTCGTTACTTTTATACTTTCCTAATGGTAGATTGAAACCTAAAGCCCAGCGCAAAAACTCTCGAGAATAGAGCATACACGTAACATATCAGGTAAAAAAGTTATTTTTTGCCAACCTCTTGTACACACTTCTGATCCCCAGCCCGCAGTAACAGCATTATCATAAATCTTAAGAACTTGTGTATTTCGATGTCCGCCTTTCTAGATACTAAGCACAATTTACATCTTTGCACTAATTGTTTATAACCAAAATTTATTTATTAAATGGATACAACTTTTTATTTATTTCTAACCATCAACGATGAGTAACCCGGTAGCGTTAGTTCTAATTTTCTGGTTCCAGCAGTATTCAAAAAACCCACAGCTATCCTTTTTGCGCGCAAGCTTTCGACAGGCTTTACCAATGCTTGCAAGCAAGTCTGCACTGACCCACCCCATTAGGCGCTTCCAGGCTTTTAAACCTAAGAAAATCACCAGCGAGAATTGCAAATAACCATCTTAAAATACCGCAACCAACCAGCCGAAGCTGGCTGATCTAGATATTTACAGGCATTCTAGTACAGCCATTAGATACATTTAGTATCTCGGAGTTGCAGAATAGGCTCCCTTTTCGTGATCTGACTGTTTGGAGCGTTGAAATGGATTTAAAGTCCACCCACTGGTGACACAGACATAATAGTAAAGCAGTTCCAAAGGGAATAAGCTCAAAACTATTAGCGGAAAGCGCGGTAGTGTACCGCTTCAACAAAACATATTCAGATTCGACGACTATAGATGGTCTTGGCATGCTGTGCAACATCGGAAGTACTACAAGAGTGCAACCGGTAATGCACTAGCATGTCTAGCAATTCTCGCGATAAAGGGTTAAAAGGACGTTCAAGAACTAATGCATATATACATTGGCTTACCAACCTAGGATTGCGCGCAAAATGGGCAACGAGGAGTATTTGACCTACATAAATAATCGCTAGCTACATATAAAAATTTGAGAAAAGAGTGAAAAAAAGCAAAAAAAATTGACAGGCGGAGAAACAAAAAGCAGAAAAACAAGTTCCCAACTCAGTGAGCACAAAAGACCGAAATAAAAATTTTGCTTTCTCACTCACCGTGAATAATGGTTGTATAATGGCGTCAGCCCATTTCTGTTTTTGTTCTTTTGCGCAGCTATGGCAGTCATGGGTGGCTTGTTTACGGCCGTACCCATTCCATCACACTCTGCATGCTCGATTGTCCTTATTTCGTCCGCTGCATGCAAAAGTTGAAAATCGTTGTGGTGGTGAGTTACAAGACTAAAATACTTTTATTGATGTTTTAAAAAACGTGTATGGCCAACCTAACTCACAAGTTCGTCTTCCACTCGTTTATATGTATACTAACTGATGCTTGAATGCTATCTAGGCAAACATGTTAGAGGTGGCATGTACAAGCTCGGCATCGGGCCGATTTGCACATGCTCGGTCAGAGGCGAGCATGTGCAAACACAAAAATTTTGCATTGATGATTAATTTGTTCTGAGCATATTTAGCATATTTTGTAATGATATCAATTTATTTATATCATAACATTACTTTGTCGTTCCACATACTTTCTTAACACAGCAATGTAAGGTATGTTACGAGCTAGGTTTACAAGGGTGTGGTGATATACCTTGAGAACCACAGATATTCATGAATGCGATACATCAAGCGCTCAAGAGGAATGTATTTGGTTTTTACAGAAATGTTTTAGTATAAAACAAAACGGCAAACGTAATAAACGATTGCTAGTATTTTTGTGAACAAGTAAACATCAAAAAAACCATGTTAAACCCCAAAAAGCAACACATGTTAAACTGGAAAATAAAGATAATAGGTAGATTGACATTAGGATATGAGTAGAGTGAATTTCAAGTGAAATTGTAAATAAATTGCTTCAAGAGTTGTTGTACATGGTACTATGTCTTGTTTTAAAGTAAAAAAACCCTAGCCTACTGATACCAAGAGAGAGTATTTAAAAAAGAAATTAAACGTTTATTTTCTGGAAATTGCGAGTATTATTGGAACTCTTCCAGGGAATATACTATGCATAAGCAGTATGCAAATACAATGCGGTTTTCAGATACAGCTGTTTATCGGCGTCTAGTCGGCAGGACAAATCAATTGTTGCTGGTATAGATTTTATTTGTGCACTTTAAACAATGTCGGTTGTCAGAATTGCATGTTGTTTTTTTCCTCGCAAATTGTAATGAGTGGGTTGCGTAAAAAGACTGCATAAAAACAGGGACAGATTATGCTAAAAAGTGACACGTTCCCATTCTTCATTTCGTATCCACACTAGCAAACATTTGTTTTCATTCCTTTGTTACATTCACACATTTATATACTTTATTTCATACTACTTATTTATAAAAAAAGAGGATTAATATGAAGATTTATACACTAGTTGTAGCTCTGGCAGCAGCAATAGTAGTGACGGTGATGGCAGATACAGACAGTGGTTCGGAGACAAAGAAGGGAATTAAGATACACGTTCCTAGTGCAAAAAAAGATCCAGCACATCCGTGCAAGGGCAATCCGTGCGGCAGAGGCCAGGTGTGTGTTGAGCAGCAGGTGCAGTGCTTTGCGGCACCGTGCTACCCAGTGCGGGTGTGCGTGTCTCTGGGCAAGAACACGCAGGCATCGGCGATATGAGAGAGAGACCTTATGTCGACAAGGTGGCGAATGGTAATATAATATGTCTCTGATCGGGTTATAAACGCGTATCTATTTGTTCATTATGTGTCGGAACAATAATGTCAGAATAGGTACATAGTCGTGAATAACATTAACATTTATAACATTTTAAAAAAGAATTGAAAAGATTACAGACCCAGGATGTGGCAGATATCAGTCGGCAGGGAAGCGACAGGCTGGGCGGAGGGCACCAGGGGCAGGGCAGGGATATCAGCGGGGTCAATCGACGTGCGACCAAGCGAAGCCAGCACAAGCCACAGACAGTCTCCATAGGCAGGCACCATAGCACGGAGCAACCCGACAGCATCCTCGCGCATCTCGCTCACGCCCACAAATCGCAGGGGCAAGCAACAGGCCACCCAAGCATCGTTCCTCTCCAGCGGCACACACGCAGCAACCGTGGCCATGGCTCTCAAAACCCTGCTGCACAACAAGCGTTCCGACGGACTCAGTCTCCCGGGATCCCCGGGAGCCCGCAAGATGGCAGCGAACTGCGCCCACAGGTCATCACGCACCCTGCGGCGCATCCAAGCCTCTCCGGCAGAGCACACAAGGTCAATGACGTCGCACGCGGCGGCGGCCACGTAGAAGGCCTCGTGTGCTTGGTGCACGGATACGCGGTGCACCAGGGTGGGCCATATGTGGTTGATCAAGGGCAGCAGGTCTTTGGTGTGCTGCAGCGCGCGGATGGTGTGCTGGGTGATTTTGAGCGCCAGCAGTTGCTGCGCATTGCTGGGCGACGTCAGCAGGTTTTGCACCACCAGGGCGATTTTGACGGCCAGGGGACTGCCGGGCGGTTCGTCGGGCGTTGGCGAAGACGAAAGGTTGTGCTTGGTTGCTGCTGGGTCGTCGGTCGACGGACCGTCGGGCTGGTCCTTATCTTCGTCGTCGCTTTCGTCAGGCAGGTCAAAGTACTCGGCCATGCGCGCGTTCTCATCAAGGTCGCGCAGCTCACGCACAACGCGTGCCACGGGGTCCTCAGCGAGCACCAGCGGAGCCAAAGGCACCACCGAGCGGCCAGGTTTCTGAGTTTCAACCTCAGCCACAACCCTGGTAACATCCTCCAGGAAGCCCAGGGCGGCCACCCCCACGGGCTCGCCCTGGTCTGCAGGCAGCGCCGCCAGTCTCTCGCACACGTCCAAGGCGTCCTCAACGACATCCTCAGCGTAGACCAAAAACGCGCCGCCCATCAGGCGCACGGCAGCCGCGAGCACCGAGAACGCCTCAGGGCGCACCTGCGCAGCACGCACCTGGCGGGCCCCGGCATCCACAATGTAGTCGATGTTCTGACGCAGCATCGCAGGCACGGAGTCTGCGCCACAGGCCCCGGCCAGGGCGTGCAGCGCGCGGCCGGCGTACGCGCGCTGCACCGAAGACGCCGGCGAATCGGGCGGTAAGGCGGAGTGCAGGAGCAGCGGGAAGAGCAGCGGCTCGAGAGTGTACGCCACGGCGGAGCCGCATTGCGGCGCTAGGCTGGCTACGGCGCGCAGGGCCACGCAGCTCACCAGCGGGTGTGGAGAAGCCACGCATGTGCCGGCGTACTCCAGCGCGGCAGCGGAACTCGCACCGTCTGCCTGCAGCACCAGCGCCTCGTGTGCCAGCATCCACAGCCCCGCGGCCCTCAGCTCTGCATCGCCGGGCGCCTCGTCGAGTGCCTCGAGCACATGCGCACGCACACTCTGCACGCCAAACGCCGCCGCAGCCTCCCTGATAACCGCGTCCAGCACACGGCGCAGCTGCGGGGTACGGAAGCCCCTGAGCACGTAGCCGGCGTCGGAGGCTTCCGCGGGCCCAGTGAGCAGCAGGGCGGTGGCAGTGCCGGGCAGCTGCACGTGCAGCGCACGCAGAAGACATGGCAGGCCGCGGGCGCGCCACCAGGCGGCGAGCGGCGAGGCGTCGGGCAG
>JANBSE010000444.1:0-10185 GCA_027578475.1 Coemansia sp. RSA 2607
GTTTTTTCTTTTCTAAAAACTCAATAAATTACTTCTCACTCCCTTAATTATGTCTGCATCTAATAATGAAATCTAGGAATTAATTAATCTTTAATCTCTAATTTGGATGTTGTTGGCTCACTAGCTAGAATCACAGCTAAAAAGGCTAATTTAGCATCTATTCTCACTATATCAAAAAAAATGCAACACCAATAACAGTATTATGCCAGTCAAATAAATAACTTTAACTACACCCATGCAAGTGGTCTGTTGCGTAGCCGACCCCCTGTCCCTCAGCCAGATGACTCGGCGACTGAAACAAGAACCGGCTCCCAGCAAGATGGGGACGAGTGCAATCCAGAAGCAGGTTAGGGCTTCCAACACACAAAGGCCTGTTACTGCTGACCTCGCCCAACAACAATACAACACGCTCGCGCTTTGGAATACAAACGCGTATCCGAATACACGCGCGTACTCAAGCATACTGCTCACTATTATGGTGCATGTCAAACACCAAAACAAACATGGCTGAACTAGTTTATTTTACAAAGTATAAAACCTGAGGCTCTGCGACTATAACAGACATGGAACCTCAGTAAACGATTAAACTTGATATTTTTCTCCCTCTACTGCCTACGTCTTATAGGTTAGCTTTCCTGCATATATCGCAATCGTAACAGGTCGATGCTGTATATCAGTCACTATTCAGTTCTGAACATCAGCTACTGCAAAATGGAATAACTACATAGTTGGTACCACAAAATTGAACTAGTACTGCAATTTTGATAGTGACAGAGTCTGTTGCTAAAACTTCTGACAAACAAGCTAAAATGTTTTGCCATTCAAGTATTAATCCAGCTGCAGTCCAGGCAAACCATACATCTGTCTGAAATGGTTTTAAAAAAACTTACAGCAACAGCAGCATTCTCCACAACATTTTCTTACCTCAGCTAGCAAATAAACCACAAGAATAGCTATAATCACTTCATCAGTAGAGTAGTCAATCTTGTAATATTAATTTTTCTTTTAGAAACCATTGATGCAAAGAAGCCAATAAAACAAACTGAATATGTATACAAAGATTTTATGGCAAATGTGACTTTGTTTAAGCTGTCTAACGTGCATGTGTTTACAATTGGAAATGGTGCCTTATCTAATCTGAACAGCTAATAAAAAAATTTGGACTATCCTATATGTTATTTTTAAAGAAAGGCTCAAAATCTTAGAATAATAATAAAAGCCTTCCCTTAGAAATAATTCTATTCCTGTTAACAGTGCTCATAAATACATTTTTATGTGACCTAGCTAAGTATTACAACACCAGTAACTTAAATAAGTGTAATTAACATTGTCTAATGTCTCAAGTTCTAATTAGGTACCTCCATGAATTGAGCAATACACCTTCTTCAGTTTGCCTTGGATTAGAGGCTCAAAGGAATATAATTGATTGCCAATTATGATGAAATTTTGCCTACTAGCTTTTGACATTCTTGATTAGCCTGTCTATTGTGGGAGTATTTGGGATTATGAGTAGTTGTGCTGTTCTTAACATCTGCAGCAGAGTCAACTATATTGCTGGTGCAAGCAATGTGGAACAAGCAGGTATCAGAGTGGAGTTCCTCAACTTGAGCTTCCACTTTGATGTCAGGACTGTGGTGGGCCTGATGATTAATGCAGTATTCAGGTCCTTCAGTAGCAGTAGTGTCACTTGAGGACATAGGCTCACTTAGAGTGACATTGGTAGCTAAAAGGAGATTATCATGCTTGCTGCACACATGCTTGCAGTGAACATAGGGAGCAGGGGCCGACTTCTGAAAGCTGTGATGAGCTAATGCAGAATGAGTGCAGAAAGGGGAGAATGCAGAGAAAAAAGGGCAATGATTCATAGTCAAGCTTATTAAGAGTTAGGTAAAATAAAATGTATATTGGAATATCTTTGAGCATAAATTTTTACTGGCAGTCAACAGGCAAGTGACCCTGGGCTATGTATTTATACCTGCACATATTGGTTGAACTTGTTCCAACCATGTCTTCAGAGTATAGGAAGCTAAATGTTGACACACACAACCCTGCATGGCTGCAATAAAGGGCTAGCATAGAACAATAACTAGTACCATATTGTTGGATTAGAAGCCATTGTTTATAATACACTAGTGCTAGAACCCCTTTTAGTGCATAATGCATTTGGATATCTGTGAGAAATATATGGCTGTAGCCCCCACGAGTCATATGATCTAGGGAAAAGTTGTGTTCTAAAACATTTCATGCTTGTACTGCTTATTTTGGTGGGAGTCACGTCAAGAGATAAATACTTTTTTGACATGACACCAGCAGTGTGTAGCTTTGACTAGCAGAAATACACACATATGTGGTTAGTTTGAAGGATCCACAGCCAATGTCTGTGAATTTTTGACAGATTTGTAGACATAACAATGACAGCCATTTATGCAGCACATTAAGTCATTCAAACATGTTATCATTGTTTAAAAGTATATAAAAATATTAATAAACCTGTTTTGGGTGATGGTATTAGGCACCATATGTCTTCTTTGGTGCATGTTGTTAACTTTTGCACACAGGTGTCTGAAATATTGAATAAATTATTCTTGTTAATAAGTTAAAAAACATGCTTAATGAACATAGAAATATTTTAGACACATATACCTGAGGCAACTCAAAATTATCTCATTAAACTTAATCATTTGATGTGTATAAAACCTGTAGCTAGTCTTGGCTGGATCCTTAGCAATGATGTTATCAGCATACTTGGCAGTAAATAGAAGTGAGCCATTCTAGGTTTTCTTATAATTATAACTTCCTTAACTAATCTTTCCTATTTCTCAGGTCTGCCAGAAGTGCAAATTTTATTCCAACTGAATGACACAAATTCAATGTACTTGTTGACCTTGATAGAAGTAGGCATGACCCTTCAGTACTTTAGTAACACAATATTAGTGATCTCAACCCTATTTACTATCAAATACTTGGTCACTTGGTTACCTGCTCATTTTATCAGGTAGCATTCCATGTTTGTTGGCCTGCAATATTCAAAATCAATGCATTTCATGATACCAAACATGTGGCTCTGATAATAGTAATCAAAATATTGCTCATCATCTATTGCAGCAAGTAGATGAACAGTTAGCTTAAGATTGATACCATCTGAATATATTGCAACCTATGAGTTATTGCTGATTACTTAATAAATATCAATGTCCACAGCAGTTTCTTAACCTCCAGTAGTAATTTAGCTGTTGCCATACACTCTGTCCTGCTCAGTTATCTAAGGATAGCAACCTTATTTAAATGTAAGATAATCTGATAACGATCTGTTGCACTGTTGTAAAACTTATAACAAGTATCTTGGATAAATGTTAGTAGCTGAAACCACTATCTCAAAGCTGTAGAATTCTGTTCTTGCTAGCTTTGCTGATAAGCTTCATAGTGGTTACTGTATGTTAACATTTAACAAAGTAGCAAATCTTCAATAAATAAATTTAAATATAACAAATTGTATTAATTAAAATAACACTTTAATACATAGTGATAAAAATAAAAAATGTTTAATATTTTAGTTGGCTCAAAAAGTAAATATATTTAATGGTTATATTAATATGTTCATAACTTTATATAATAAATAGCTACAAAAGTGACTATTCTAGCACTTACTTCAAAAACATGTTAATTAAGTTAAAAAGTTTTTACTTTTTCTGAATTTAAGTGAAATACTCTCTAAACTTTATTTTATTTTAAAGAAACCCATTTGTACAATTTTCTTGCCATGATATCTGTGTTATGAGTCATATGACAGTTGAGTAGTTTACTAAATATTATGATTTTGTCAATGTACATCATTACATTTTCATTGTTGTTTGTTTGTAGCACTTCCGACATCATGCATTGGAATATGGCAGAATTATTTTTTAATCTGAATGACATCACATTGAACTCATATAGTCCATATGGTGATGAAAAAGCCATCTTTTGGCACTCCTCCTGTCTAAGTGGGGTTTGCCAAAAGCCAGACATTGTGTCGAGTGAAGTGAAGTGGCTGGTGAACAAAAATTTGTCTAGCACATTGTCTATTCTGGGAATGAGGTAGACATCATGCACAGTTTCCTTGTTCAGTTGGCAGTAGTCTATGCACATGTGAAGTGAGTCATCCTTTTTTTTTTTGCCATGACGATCACTGCACTCCAGGGCGAGTGACTGGGAGAAAATGATTTCTGTGTTTAATGCCTTGGTGATCTCTTCACAGATCATCTGTTTTTCACCTGGTGAAAATCGTTTGAAGTATGTCTTGATCAGCATTTGGTTTGTGTTGTTTAGATTGATCATGTGCTCCTCAACCAAAGCTGTGGTTAGGTTGTTGGGGTTGCTGATAAATATGTGCTTATAGGGTTCAATGGTGTCAAATAAACAGTTCTTTTGTTCCTCAGTCATGTTTTGGAAAACATGTTGTATGGAATCTGATTTACATCCACTGTTGATTGTATTTATGTTGTGCATCCTGAGAAATCAAAACATTTTCCACCTCTGCTAGAAGCACAGAATTTTTTCAATGAAGCTACTGGGTAACCTCTACAAGATAAGATTTTTTTGAGTAAGAGCTGGGCAATCCTTAGACATCTTGTCACTCTGAATGGTTGTGTGCCATTGTGTACCAAAGCAACAAGAAGTTCTCCATGATACCTCCTGTCAACTACACCTGCAGCCACACGAATGTTGTGTTTTACCACCAGGTCAGATCTTGGAGCAATTCTTTCATAGTGGCCTTCTGGTATTGCCAAGTGAATCTTGGTTGACACACAAACTAGTTTATGCAGCTCCAGCTCAATGTTTTTGGCAGAATAGACGTCAAAACCAGCATCCACTGGATTGGCCTTTTTTGGATGGATGGCACAATCTTCAGAGCTGTAAACAAGTAATGAGGTGGGTGGATAATTTGTTAATGTAAGTACGCAATTGTCAAAATCTTCAATGTCGATCTTTTGAGAATTTTCAGTGTGGTTTAGTGTCAATGGGTAGTTTTCTGTTTCTGTTTCACTGAGAGGAAGTTTGAGGTGGAATGTGGAGAAATCAAGAGATGCTCCTGTCAGGTGGAAAAAGAGGATGCCTAGGAGAGGCATTAGGTCTTTTCTTAGTATAATAATAAAGTCTTGTAGAATTTTCATTTCTCCAATTGTAATAGCAATATTGTAGACTTTGCCTGTGATTTGCGCGCATGATGCATCTGCATTTGTATAGGTGCTGTCTACTTTTTGAATAGGGAGTTGGAGGAAAGTTGCACATTCTTTGGACATTGCATTTGTGCTGGCTCCTGTGTCCAGGATGCAGTTGAGTTCTTTGTTCTCAATGTGAATTATAGTTTGAACTGGGCGATATACTGTGATGTTTCTCACAGTGAGTTGAATTGGTTCATTGTCTGCATTTTCCTGTGTCAGAGGATCTGCAGTTTCGGACATGGGAATTGCATTAATTGAATGCACAGATTTGCATGCTGCATTTTCTGCAGGTACTGATTTATTGGGTATAAATGATATTTTTTGGATTTAACAGGGTGGTTTTAAACAGATTGATTGAGAATATTGGAAGTATGAAAAAAAAATGTTTTTGTTGTTTTCGGAGTTTTGTGCTATTTTTTCATCAGAGAAATTGGTTAAAGAAATGTTGGAGCTGTTGGGGATAACAGATACAATATGATTTGTTATCAGGGTATTGACAGTATTTGATGTGCCAGCTGTTAGGCCAGCTGGCTTTGTCTGTTTCCCTGTGTGGCGGTGGGAGCAGAATTCTGATTTGCATTGGGTGCATTCACATTTGATTGATGCCTCATGCAATCATGGTATTTGAGTCCCACTTTATTACAATGTCTACAATAAGTCTTATCTTCATTTGTTTATCCAGTTGCTTTCAACACATTTAGCTGCAGATTTTTTATCATGTTGGTTAATTTGTCAACTTTTGATGTTAGGCTGTTGCCTGCAGTTGCAGAAAATTGTTTATCTGATTGGCCTACATTTGTATTTTGTAAAGATGGTGTGAGCACTAGATTAGTAGATGTGCTTGGCTTGATGAAAATTGGGTATGAATATGTTGGTGGTGTGTGCAGCTAGTGGTGCAGCCACCTTGAGTTCTTGTTGTTGGACTCTGACCTACCCCTGAAATTCCTGTTTCTGTATAGAAATGTAATCAATTGTGCATAGGAATGTGCAAATAGTCATTCCATTTAGGGTGTCATGCTCCTTGAGATATTCTTTATAAATGGATGCGTTCATAGTGCCAAAAAATATCTCCAGGCAAAGTTTGTCAGTGTCCATTTCTTTAGCCCTGGCTTGCATTTCACAATACTGATCAAAGTAATTAGTGTAAATCTCATATTCCATGTGTCTGAGTTTTATGACCTGCTGTATGAGTTTTGCCTTATCCCCATAATAAGGGAATCAGTTGAGGAACTGCTTTTTGATGGCATACCAAGTTTTGATTTGGGTAATGATTTCTTTTGTCATGTCATGGGCAATGCCTGCAGTGTTTCATAGGATTATCTCTTTTGTGTAGTTGTTGTTGGAGAGTAGTGGAATGGTTGGTGACTCTGAAGGTATGTTTATGGCATACTTATCATCAATAACTGATTGAATGAATAATTTGTCTGTTGTGTTTGCACTCATGTGTTTTGTGAGCACTACAGTAGCTGTAATGGCCTTCTTGATTTTGGCAGCAATGAGTTTAATATATGATTATAGAGATTGAGTGTAAAAAAGTAAAAAGTTAGTGAAAAAACTTTATAAGATTTAATGAGGGTTTAAATATGCATTTTGATGATATTATATCATGAGATTTGTTTACTCATGTCTGGTATGCAGAGCTACTCAGGTCCTTGTATGCCTTGTCAAGGTGTTAACTTTTAACAAGTTTTACACCTTCCAGCTGTTGCTAGTTTTTAAATAATAATATAATTGTTTTTTGTAATAATGTTATGTGTGTGTTTTTATATGTTTGTTTTATTATATGTTTATTTGCCACACCTTTGAATTTGGATAAAGCTGAAGAAGGGAACACTTTAGGTTGTGGAAAACTTGCATCTTTTATAGATTGCATCCTCAGAGTTATAAAAGTGGTAAGCAAGTGCATAAAGTTATGAATAGAGTTGCTGCATCAACGTGCATCTGAACTCAGCAATTAAAATTTTAATCACATGATATCGACAACTTAGGTGAAACAGTAAAAGATTTGTGTTGAGCAGAATTGTCACAATAGACAAAGAATACACAGTTGTTATTTGGCAAGCATTGCCCCTCCATTATACACTCCAATGGAAAATATGGACAGGGAACATTTAATGCCAGTGTGGAAACATGTAAAAGATGGCCTACAATTTTTTCCAGAGCCATTGAAGATGTCTGATTAGCTGCATGTGTCATTTTGTTGGTTGCAGAAGAAATACTCATCTTGCTACTATGAATTCCAGTTGAGCAATTACTTATTCACATTTAAAAAATATTATGTGATGAGTATGCAGCTTGTTTGAGCTGACACATACTTGCTATTGGTCTGCCACTGTGCACTTCAGCAAATGACACTGACTCTAGTATCATCAATCCAGATATAGTTATGTTAACAGCCACACTGCTGGTCTCCTGATAAAGATGAGTTACTTTCTTGACATTAGTGTGAAGCTTCACTGCAACCTGTGTGAGAGTCTGCAGCTCTTCAGCTATAGTGTGCATTTCCATGGTCTTAGTTACATTTAAAGTAGAAAGTTTAATGTGTTTTTAGTGATAATAAATATTTGAATGTGCAAGAAAAAATAGCAGAGTAACTGTTGAGCTCTAGAGAAAGTGAGAAGATAAAAGAAATACCAGAGAGTGTGTCTGCATGTGACAGACAATAGGAACAAGCTGATGATTAAACTTAAAGAGTAGAGAAGAGTTAAGTGCACAAATTGCACTGATGACTGAGAAGTGAGGTTGTACACAGCACAGGCAAGTGAGGAAAAGACTAGAGATGTATGATGTTTCAAATGCAATGACAATTAAGATTGCAGCAAATTTACTAATAATCTTGTCTGACGCTCAGGTTAATGGCATCTTATTATACCTGTTGCTCTCATCATTTAACTTGTTTATTTGTTTACATTTTTGCAACTAGCTGGGCAGATTACAATTGTCACAGTCCAGCCCATCATCTTGCCTAGCTCATCATTCTTTATTTTGGTTGCCCAGTTTCCATCTTAATAAATCTAATATATTCTAAACAAAAGACAAGGAACACCTTTCTATTCTCTCATGTGTGCCCACATTTAGTAAGGGCTTCTAGGTATTAGTTGATCTTGATTCCTAGATTAGTGTGTCATTGGCTCATCAGCCAACATTTTTACTAAACATCAGTTTTGCCAATATCAATGTTATTACTCAGCACAATTGTCTGGCGCCTGTTAGCAACAGTCAGAGCCAACTGATGAGTGGAACAGTCATCAATTATTTATAATTTCAAAAGTTAGTCTATTTTAAAAAAAATTAAAATATATTTTTTGCATGCACACCATTTTATGTATAAATTTTCAATTTGTTTATATGACTAGTTATAAATTTTTTATATTATTGCAAGCACTTTAAATTAAATGTGGACAATTTTGTAGAAAAAAAATTTACATTAATATTAACTAGTCAAAGAAATAAAATATTTTAGCTGTAAAATCAAATTTTATGCAGTTAACTAAACAATTTGATTAACTTCAAATAAAAAAATTTAAAGGCAACAAATGCTTCATTTCAAATTAAATATTTTACAATTAAAATTTATAAAAAACACACACATTTGTAAGAGAATAGTATGTAGAGTTGTAAAATAATTATGATATATTTCAACTAAAATACAGGGCTGGCAAAAAATTTGCAGAATTTTTCTTTTTCGCATAACAATATTTAAATTTATATAAAAAAATTAAACTTTCTTAGCAATTTAAAATTACACTTACTTACACAGCTTTCTACTTGTTTTTAAAAATAATATTGTAGGAATAGAAATATTATTTCTATAAATATAAAAATGCATTCACAAAATTAGTAAAATAATGTAATTTAATAAATATACTATATTTTGAGCTGCAACAAGAAATATTTTTAAGCCCTATGATATATTAACACAGCATATATTATATAACACATTTTATAAAAATGCATATTGTTTTACATTTGCAAGTACAGTAACAAATATATTTATATAAAGTTTTTACAAAATTTGGGCATTTACTCTATAAAAATTAGGATCTTTGGCGATACATTTATAAAAAATATCAAAAAATACATAACAACAAACACATAAAACGTACCACATATGCTTTAATGTTAGGTAAAAACATATAACAATTTTTTGGGTAAAATATTTAGCCACGGTAGAAAAAAGCATAGTCTTATTCATGATTAACTTGATATTAAAATTAAATTACAGTGGCAGGAAAAAGTGTATCAATGTTTTTGACTTTTGACTTTGAAAAGTAATATCTCGGCAAGTAATTACGTTAATAAGGTGTGGCTAATTTTATTTGAAAGCCCTATTGTGATAGTACAAATTGCAAATAGAATCACGTGTTTAGCTTAACTAGCTAGAAAGTTATGGGCATTTGAAAATCACTTCAGCATTGATACACTTTTTCCTGCTACTCTTGAAAAAAAATAGTAATTGTTTTTTTAATTAAATAAACAAGCATAAGTCTAAGTAACAAAAATTTTACTTAACAACCCTACTTACTCTGCATGTATTACTACTTATTTATTGCACTTAAACCCATATATCTAATCATATCCCTGACTTAAAAAAAATAAGAATAGTATTAGTTAGCAATACTATACTGGTAGTATTACTAGAAAAAACATTACCAAACTTATCCTAAGTATAGCTAGAGTGTATAATCTTAATATCAAATTATTTTTCAATAACTTTGCTGCAAAATTAGACTACCAACCAAAGATTAGTTTGTGGGGTAGGCTAACTTGCAATCATATTTAATTTGCTGGAAAAATGAAAACACAAGCAATTGTTGCCAAATTGCTTAAGAAAAGGCGTTTCACGTGTGTAGATCTTGTTATAGTACATAATAGTTAATTTGCAAAGAGTTGGTGTATTGATCTAAGAATAAAGAATAGTTAGTCTTTTACAATAAATATGAGTGAGAATTTTGACTAAGTGAATGTCAATAAAGAATGC